>CAXIWR010000340.1:0-17500 GCA_964036265.1 Daptonema setosum | reverse complement strand
CAATGCTGCCCATTGTTTTGTGTAGGAAATAGGAATGATGAGTCACTGTTCAGTTTCATTTCTGCCCATCGTCTCCCTCTGCCGGATTCCATTTCAGTTCTGTGAAGTAATAATCTGAACAAAAATATTGGTAATATAATAATATAATAATAATTAATATAATAATATATTAATATAATATTTAGATAATATTTAATATAATATAATAATATATTAATATAATATTTAGATCATGATAACTATAATTTAGTTTATGATTAACTAGCTAACTTATTGAGATCGAGTAGTTTCGAAAACTACACTGTATGTGACACTGGCGGACGAGCTAATCCTCTAAAGAGAGTGGAATCTTACCAAAGAGGGAGGCAATTAACAGTTTTCAGATCATTTTACCTACACATTAGGGAACAAATTCTACTATTGAAAGCGCCAAAGAGGGGGGAATTCCAGTTTTCCCTCCCCTTCTCGTCCGCTAGTGCTACACTGTATGTAACTTCAGCCACTGCCGCACCCATAAGCGCGAGGCCTGCCACCAATTGTTCAAGAAGTTCGTTGCCCGCCATCACTCGGTGCTGAACCGCAACGCGCTGATCTACGATAGAAACAACACGGTGCATTCACTCATCAAACTGAACGAGTTGCCGGTTGGTTGTATTAGTTTCAGAATTATTTGCTATGGAAATCGGATTTTTTTTTTAATTTTTGTTATTCAATTATTAACGACGATAGGTTGATGGAATTCTGCATACTTTAGACCAGAAATTTCCCTCGCTTTTTACTAGTTTCTGATAACAAATTTCAGCTGTCGGCGGAGGCGATGGAGGCGACCGAATTGGATGATCGCGGCAAAGAAGTCAGTCTGGGCAAATATGATATCAGCCTGGTCGAGGCCAAAGAAGGTTGGTGTCGGTTAAAAGAGGTGGCGCTAATTTATAGCCTTCGTCAGGGGTGTATATGGGCCGCACGGTGGAAGGGGACTCCACTCTGTATCTCCGCTTTTACTTGGATAACTGTGGCAATTCTAGAGCTATCACATGCAATCGAGCTCCGACTTAACAGGACGAGCGCAGTTATTAGTTGAAAACCAATCCGCGCAAGCTGTTTTCTGGTGAATCGTCTCTGATGTACCTACCCGGGAAGTTCGTGATAGCTGAGATTTTTTGTCGGCTACCAAATTTTCGGATTTTTTCAATTTGTTCACGTACTGTTTGCAGGCGCCCTGAAATGGGACATGCTGGACAACGAGCACGTGACTGATGTGGATCTGGCCGAGCGCGATCGTACGTTCGAGCAATTCTGCGACCTGCTCACATCGCAGAAGACGTTTGATGAGTTGGTCACTTTTATAGCTTGGTCAGGGTTTCTTGTTACTAAATATTTTCCTGAAAACCTTAAGCTGAACAATTAATGAGTTGATCATGTTCAATAATATGTTGCACACATGAAGTGTGGAAAGCTGGAACTTTTGACTAAATTTGAATGCGCGCCGAAATTCAAATGCGCGATAAAAGGATTACGGTAAAAAATTCGGAGTAACCAGAATCTCTGACCAGACTTTATAATCCAATGAAATCGGGTTTATATTCAATGAGTGCGGGGGTTTCTCTTCGATAAGACATATCTCCTGACAGTTGAATTGCTGAAAAATCGTAAGGTTTTTATATTTCTGAAGCTTTCAATGGCGCACTAGCACAGAATGGTGTTTCCGTAATGATAACAGAGATTGAATAAACTGACGGGCAATAGGGGAAATCTCAGAGAAACGCGTCAGGGTCTGTCTATCGAGTCAGATTTTGAACCATGACCACCAGCTTCCAAGGCTTCTGCGCACTATACTACACAGTCGAGGCGACAGCTTCTTGAACAAGACGATTATAAAATTTCATAAGACATTCTCGTGTACTCTGGTGTGGAGATTTTTTTTTAATTCTGTTTCTTCAATTAAAAATGTTTTTTGTTGCAGAAATCGCCACAAGATCTACGCCGGTGGCACGATGTACCGCAACGAAGAGCATCCGGTCGATAGTGGTGCCGCCCGATTCAAGGTCGAAGGCATCAACAAATCGGTCAAGATGCTCGATGATGGCCGTGGCGGCATCATGCCCGCGCTGCAGGTGGAAAGTTGGTGACATTTTTTATTTATTTATTGTTTTAGTATTTAATTTTATTTCATTTAAAATTTGTCTTATATTTATTTTTTTGTTTGTTTATTCATTGTAATTTTTCATTTGTAACTTTCAAGACCCATCATATGCGAGTCAACCCAGAAATTCTGTATTTTTTTAGTTATAGTTAAAATACTAAGCTTTGTGGTATTGTTTCAAAGTAGGAGAGTGAGTTTCCAGGGTGTGATATAGTCACTTTAATTGACATAAATTAAACTTATAAACTGGCATTATTGATGATCGGTCAATTACATCATTTTTCAATTCCGGAGCCCCCAATTTCATCATTGATACTTTGGCATCTTGAATGGTTTATAAATCGAACCCGAACGTCAATTAATTCCATTCGGATTATTTCAATATTTCATTTTCGGATTTCATTGTCAATAATGTTCTTTATAACTTTTCTCATGTGTTCTTATTCAATTTGCAGTCAAGAAAGGCCAAGTATTCTACCCGCATGACCTGCACATCACCGCCATGCTCATCATGCATTCGGTGCAAAACCAGCGATTCGGTGGTGGTGGCGGTGGCGGTCGTGGAGGTTGGTTCTGGTTGTGTTGTTGTTGTTTGTAACGTTGTTGTTGTTGTTGATGATGGTGTTGTTGTTTTTTTCGTTGTTGTTGTTGTTAACGTTGTTGTTGTTGGTGGTGTTGTGGTTTTAATGTTGTTGTTAATTTTGTTGTTGTTGTTGTTAATGTTGTGGTTAATGTTGTTGTTGTTAGCGTTGTTGTTGTTGTTAATGTTGTTGGAGTTGGAGGATGTAAAAATATATTGATCACTTACATTGATTTATCGTTCCTTATGCACTTAAGTTTTCCCTGATACATGACAAAGCTCTATTTTATTAAACTCTGTTGTCTATGAAGGTTGCCATCAATGCTAGGTGTTCAGAGAATGTGAATGAGTCCACAGCTAAGCCATAATATTTACTCCAGGTGGTCGCGGTGGATTCCGAGGCGGTCGCGGCGGTGGAGGTCGTGGTGGAGGTGGTTATGGTGGTGGCGGAGGAGGATATGGAGGTGGCGGTGGTAGTGGCGGTGGCAACGACGTCCCCAGTGACAGTGAGGTGAAACGGTGGTTCGAGGACCTGATGCATCGCAATCGCGATGTGCTCAACCGATCCGATATGGACCTGCTGAACAAGCAGTGCAAGGGTTGGTGCTAATCAAGTGAGTGAGTGAGTGAGTGAGTGAGTGAGTGAGTGAGTGAGTGAGTGAGTGAGATAATGAGTGAGTGAGGAAGTGAGCGAGTGAGTGAGTGAGTGAGATAATGAGTGAGTGAGGAAGTGAGCGAGTGAGAGAGAGTGAGTGGTGAGTGAGTGAGTGATTGAGTGAGTTGGAATTAGCCCCGATATATTCGATTATTTTATTCTTGACTCTAAATCTTGATTAGATATCTGAAGTGTTTCGCCGAGTTTTGATTGTTTATACTATACCATATACCAACTGGTTGTAACTGGAGTTGTATAATGGAAGCCAAAATAATATCGATTATTCGTGAAAACTTCTGGGCCCGGTCACACAATTAGCTTCCAATGTTTCGTGCTATATTCCTCTCCGATTTAGTATAGTTAGAAGTTGGAAACCAAATCACATCACAATCACAAATATTATGAAATAACGGTCAGCCTATTTACCGGGAAGGATAATCCCTGTTTGCAGGCATGCGCGTTATCACCACGCATCGCAAAGGCAAACAGTGCGAGTTCATCATTCGAAAGCTGACACAGGAACCTGCCACTCGCATGTTGTTAGTATTTCACAAAAGTTTTCTTCGTGAAATCTTGATTTCCTATGTGAATTCCACGAAATACATTATAATTTATAAATTGAACCAGATTAGATATTAAGGCATGTAGAATACTCCCTACGATTTTTTACAAATGGAAATAAATGTGAAATGACGCAAAAAATTTTGCTTGAACTTGATGGTGTCCTACTCTTTGTGAACAGTAAATTTTTTTGGAGAGTAAGATTTTGGTGAGTTCAGTTCCGTTTCGGGGAGTTCTAATCCTCAATGTTTATCACGAATTTATTACAGCTTCGAGCAAGATGGCAAGCAGATTTCCGTTGCCAAGTACTTCGAAGATCAGTACCGAATTCGATTACGGTTGGTCAGATGTGGTCAAATGAGAATACTGTATTTGAGTTGCTACTATCCTAATTTATCAGAAACGCTAAATTTAGATAGCTCCTATCTTAATCAATTTGAAGACTGTTGAGTTTCTCCTATCCAAAATGTTTTTTGTAAAGGTTATATGGAAAAAATTGATTAATTTTACACAATTTAAAAATTAAATTATGATTAACAACCACTAGCGGACGAGAAAAGGGGGGGGGGATTGGAATTCCCCCTTCTTTCTCGTTTTCAAAAATAAGAGTTTGTTCCTTAAGGTGTAGGTAAAATGGGCTGAAAACTGCCAGTTCCCCCCATCTTTGGAGAATTCTCCCCACCTTTGGAGGATTAGCTCGTCTGCCAGTATAAACAACGTAGAATTTCAGGTATCCACAGCTGCCGCTCGGCATTCGGCAGAACATGCAGACGAAGCGCAAGGAGTACTACCCGATGGAGTGTCTACGCGTGATGGACTGGCAACGAGTTATCGTGCCTCAGCAGCTGCCTCACCAGCAGCAAACCATGATTCGGGTTAGCTAAGGCGTGGCCATCACATGAGCATGGGTGCGTGTGAAGGCGCCGTGCCGAACTCGTGATTCGTTCCAGGGTAAGGGGTGACTGACCTGCAATCTGATCCGAGAGGAATCCGGAAATAAGTGAAAGCAGTGAACATTTGGGCTAGTAGACAAATGTGCGTAGAATCAACATATGTCACTGGCGGACGTGAAAGGGAGGGAAAAGTGAAATTCCCCCCTCTTTGGCGGTTTCAAAAAGTAGAGTTTGTTCCTTATTGTGTAGGTAAAATGACAATGTATGTCAATTCCTCCCTCATTGGATTTATTCCCCTCCCTTTGGAGGTTTGGCTCGTTCGCCAGTGACATATGTAGAACGTAACACTAGCAGCGGATGGATGGGGCGGGACGTATTCGGACACTGATACCTTCCTATAACCACAGAACGAGTTTTTATGTGTCTTAGTTGTTTGTTTTTTGTCGTGTTATTTACTCTCCGTTTTCATGTTTCTAGCCATGATGTGATTCGTTTCTATTTTCTAGGAATCGGCTCTGCACCCGGAGCGTCGTATCGACGAGCTGGGACGTCAGCTTCAAGAACTCGGTCTGGACAGCGCCAACAAGTTCCTGCAGGCGTTCAAGATGAAGGTCAGCAAACACTTCATCGAATTGGAAGGTTGGTTGGGGAAGTTTTCTTTTAACCTACCTAGTTATCAGTTATTATGTATTCACAACTTATCCGAGTATAATGGAAATAGTTTAACGGATTCTGGAAGGATCAACAGTGTGTTGTGTGTGTCATGTCACCTGCATATTTTCGGAACTATTTCTGTACATGAATTAGCAAGATAACAATAATTTTACTGATCTAAATTGTTGCAATATATTTATATGTTCATATTATATGGTACATGGGTAGGTGTTCTTGATGAGTCTGTACAGGTAGGAAAAATCACTTTTATCCGACGATTCCTGTTCTTTTTTATTGAGGATTCCTGCTATTTTTGGAACAGTTTTTCATATTTGAATATACTAATCGCACTGAAATTACTTATTTTCAGGTCACCAAATCATCACGAAAACGGTCTCCCTACCGGCTCCCGTGATGGTCGCGAAAATCGCCGCTAACCGCGGCCGCAATCTCTACAAAGCTCACTTGTTGGTATTTTAATTTTAATTATAAAAAAACTTGCACATTTTAAAAATAATAATTTAGCTTAGTTTTCCGAAATCTGTGGGAGATGGGCATCCGCATTCTTACTTGGTTTTTCATTCGCAAGAATTTGGAAACGTAGAAATAGAAATACCAGAATTCATACGCTGAACTTCCAGGAATAATTTTATGGAATTTGGAAAATTTTATTTCTGTTATGTTATGGGTAAAAAAAATTTAATTTTTTTATTCTACTTTTATTAGTTTCATTCATGTAATGGCAAATAAAAATACACAGTTCATGATACATTAGTGTCTAAGATTTTCCATGATTTTAACAAAAATATAAATATAAAAAAATTAAAATTCCCGTTTCTTTTCGTTTTTTATATGCCAAATCATGGTTTGTTCAGCAAAACTTTATTGTAAATTCGCCTTAAATCTGATTTGTCACCTGTGTAGCCTAGTGCGAAGGGCGCCGGCCTCGAAAACCGCGGTCCTAAGTTCGAAACCTGACTTGAGACACAGATGACTGATGCGTTGCTCTGGGGTTTCTGCCATTGCCCGTCAGTTTATTCAACTCTCTGGCCACTACGAAAACACCATTCTGATATGGTATTAGTGTGCCTTGATGGCTTCAGTTGATGAAGAAGTCCAAATGAAAATATATTTGTACGTTGTACCATCAACGATGCCTTTCCACTGGGACATTAGTAAAGCCATTAAGACACACAACGAAATTACAAAATGGTGTTTTCGTTTTTGTAAGGTTAAATAGGGCGAAGATGAAGAAGTCCAAGTCAAAAAAATTGCAGGAACATGTCGGAGGGCGCCTCATCAGTGGGTGGTGAGTCCAACAACACCAACTGGGACGATCTCTCGGCGAAGCTGCGCGTTTCCGAGCAAATGGCCCTGATGAGTTACTGGGCCTGAGTATAAAAAAATCCAAATTTGGCGCCAAAATAGTTTTTTTGTGTCAAAAATTAAATTTAACGTTAAAATTGGGCGTTATTTCCAATCATTCCATTGTTTTCCGTATGCCTTATTGTGTGGAATCAGGAGTAATTTGAAGCATGTCGAACAGTTGGTTGGTTGTCGTTGGTTTTGTGTGCGCTGCTCGTCGATGTGGTTTCTCCATGTGCTATTTGAGAAATTGATGATGTTGATCGTGAAATTTGTTTTTGTATTCTCATCTTCATGCATTTCTTTTTAGTCTCCGTTTAGTGATTTCCTTTTCTTATTTCATTTTGCAATTTCTTTTGTTTGCTTTCGCTCACTACATTGCATGTTCATCATTGAGTGTTTTTCTATTTGTGTCGAAATATGTTGAAACCACATAAAAAATAGTTGTTTTTTATTTGCCTGCGTTTGATTGCCGACTGATTTTTATCGACCCGGATATGTTAGTTGAGATTTTTGTTGTCTCCCATTGTTTTGTTGTATCCTCAATGTTCTTATTCTAATTGTTGGTTTTTACTGATTTAAAGAAAGCTAGCGACCAATTTTTTTTTATCTTTCGTATTCATATCCGGGAATTTACTTAACAAACATACTGATTATCGTGATTAATAATAATTTTCAAAAAAAGTTTTTTGATGAAAAAAATGTGTAGTTGATTCTGCCGTGTACATTTTGAGCGTCGACTCAACAGCGTTGAGAGCATTGCCGTTTTTGTGTTTACTTTCTCACTGAAATTCGTTTTTTCTGTTTTTGTTTTTTTCGGTGATTTTCGCCGCTAAATTTGAGTAGAGAAATTTCATAAAATGTACTTAAAAATACATAAAATGTTAACTCCATGTTTTTATGTCAGGATTTTATTGGGCCGAAACTTTTCGTACACACTTCCATATATCATTTGTTTCATTTTGAAAAATAAGGGCATTCGCCCTGCGTGTGGGGAAATAGTTTCACGGCTAACAAAAAATATCAAAAATTATTGATTTTATTGTAAAAAAACCATCTATTTTACTTCCAATCATTCTCTTGCCTTCATTCATCATCATCAGCGAAACAGACTTCTATTGTGTTCACTTTTGTATGATTTTGTTTCTGTTCATTTAATTTTTGTAAAAAATCTTAATGGAATTATTAAAATTCTTTCAGGGGTAGGTTTAACCCTGAATTGCGGAATTTACTAGACATTCGATGACCCACTGTCTACTGTTTGTATTGCCATTGTTTCTTAAATGTGTAATGTGTCCGTGTTTTTTTTCGTAGATGTTTTCCCACTCACTCGTCTCATGTACTTGATTTCTTCTCAGTTTCATGTATAAAATACTTGATTTAATGGAAGATGATCACATCACAGCTAGATTATTGTTTTGTGTCACTGAAGGTTCATTTTTGTTGTAAACTTTTCACCGCACTAAGTAGTGGAATAGAATTAGAAAATTGTTAGATTGTGTTGTCGTTGAAGTTATTTCAGAAAATTTCCCCACGGCGGTGAATAGGTTTACACGAAAGAAATTCTAAAGTGACATAAAACCGTGAATCAGCTGTATAAATATTTGTTCAACTGAACCCGGAGTTTAATTGATACGAACTCTCGGGGTGACGACGACGATGATTACTATGACTGATGAACTTGTGCGAATTATTATCAAGTGAACGTTTACCACTTGACCGTTGTTCCCTGCACTGGCGGACGAGCAAAATATCCATAGGGAAGGGAATTTCGTCAAAAATGGGAAATCGGCAGTTTTCATGCCGTTTTACCTACACCTTGAAGAAAACTCCCATTTTTTGTAGTGGTCAATGAGGGGGGAAATATACTTTTCCCCTCTTCCTCTCGTCCGCTAGTGCCAGGATGATAAGGCTGGATCAATACTATATTTTATGACTTATTAGTCTGACGACACTTGACTTACACAGATAGATTTTACCATGCAATTTCGTATTTCAACCCAGAATTTTTCATTCTGGTGTACTGAACACATTCGGTTAGGATATTTTCGAAGTTGTATGTAGGATAAACTTTTTTTGATGAACGATTTTGAAAAATATTTGAACTCTAACTTTGAAGGTTCCCTAATCACCTATTCTCCATTGATCTACCCCTCTGCCGTTGCAATATTAACATAAGAAGCCAGGAGATATATTATGTTTTCTGTCGATTAACCAACTCATGAATTTTTTCTTTCTTATTCAGCCGCCGTACATAAAATTTATTTGATTTCATTTGTATACCAATTGATCTGTTATACAAATCGATGCTATTGTTTCTTATCACTCACAATAAAGTCTGTAAAAATCGGATCCGGATTTTTTGTTTTGCTACGAGTATATTGGTACCAGATTGCCCGAATTAATTATAAATATCTTGATAATCCTGATGCTATCGTAGTATAGTTATAGCCGTTTTTTTAGTGTGTTTTCAAAAAAGTGCTCAGAGTGAAAAGTTAATCAATTTCAAAAAAATAATAAACTTGACGATTATCTACCTGGAGATAATTTTGCGGTATGCCATTCAGTTTCAGTTTCATTGGGTTGACTTGTATATAGATTATATACAAATTACATATACAAATTGTATCTGAACATAGCGTTTTACAAACTGCCCAACATCCTTATCCTTTGGGCTCTGACACCGTAACACTGCACTGGCAAACTAACCAACTCTCCAAACAGAAGCAGCAAAATGTCGTTAAGGATGTGAGAATAAACAGTTTTGAAAACAGTGTACCTATACATTGAGAAATAAAAATCCCCTTATTTAATAAACGAAAGAGCGGGGAATAGCATTTTCCATGATACATTTAACTTTATACGGCAGAATTCCAACTGAACCATGGAATTCTCGCGGGCAATCACCAAGGCACGAGTTGACTCGGTGGTCGTGAAACGTGGACCGGCTCGACATCTGCTGAATCGTCCCGGTACGTTGGCCATTTCCGGGCATCATCTAATCTTTTCCACATCCGAGAAGGTACCCAACGTTGGGATGGATGGCGAACTGTGGGTGAGTTGCTGTTGCGGTTGGGACTTGATGTTGTGGTGGTGTTCGTTGTTGTTGTTGATGAAGTTGTTGTTGTTGGGACTACTGTTTTTGTAATGGGTGTCGTTGTTGGTTGTTGGGACTACTGTTTTTGTAATGGGTGTCGTTGTTGGTTGTTGGGACTACTGTTTTTGTAATGGGTGTCGTTGTTGTTGTTGGGACTACTGTTTTTGTAATGGGTGTCGTTGTTGGTTGTTGGGACTACTGTTGTTGTATGTCGTTGGATGTCGTGTCGTTGTTGATGCCGGTGTTAGATGCTCACTGAATCGCCCTGGTACATTAGCCATTTCCAAGCATCATCTCTTCTTCACATTCGAAAAAATACTCAACGTTGGGATGGATTGTTGTTGGGACTTGGAAGGTTTCCTTCAGTTGACTGGCATGTGTATAAACGCTCCACAAGTTACACTGAAATATGCACTGATGACATGAAAAACTTGAATCAATTTTTTAAGAACGAACTGATAAGGACGAAATACATGTTCTGTTATTAATGTTGGGTCATTCAGATGCTCCACAAAGCCATCGACCGAGCGACGGTTGAACCCTTGAAACCGGCCGATCCATCGTCAGGTGGCGGTCGTCTGGTGATCTACTGCAAGGACTTCATGGTCTGCGTGCTGGATATTGGAGCGTATGACGATGCCGTTCACGTGTGCAACAGCATACATATACTGTCCAATTTGAGTTGGTAACTTCGGAATCACTGTGTGTTTGGTTCAAATTTGAGAGAAAACTTTAGTTCAAGCTGTGTCAAGGCATCTCTTTAGCAAATTTTTTATGCGCCCTTTTCGCACACATACAATGAATTCATCACCATGTTGGTATGTCACTCAAACATCATGTGAATAGAGATTTTTTCTCGAAAGTTTGAACGCGCGCCAAAAAATTACTTCAATCCGAACTGCGCGCCTGAAAACTTAGTGAGCAACGATATTCCCTGGATACGGTGCCACCTCAATTTAGACCAGTGTGGGAGTGGAATGCCGAACATTTCAATAACCAAACAGCTTAGTTAAGAGTAACAAATGACATAACGTGCACCTTAATTTGCTTTAAGAGACGAGACGAAAACAAAATACTCTTATTAAACTCGTTCAACGTTTCAGCTGATATCCGCCAGCACTATCCGTTCTTCCACCGATGTGACTGAAACGTGAAAAGAATTGATGAATAATTCGTGTTGTAATTTGTCAATTCATAATTTGTCTTTATCAATCAATGTCATTTTTGTCTGTCTTTATTAAAACCATGTCATTTATTGTCTGTTTTTATCAAGCAATATATTTTTTTTGTCTGTTGTTATTAATCAATGTCATTTTTTGTCTGTCTTTATTGACGGAATTACTAAACAGCACCAAAGAAAATCGGATTTCGAGAATTTCGTGTATTTTTCGTTTTTAGGGTGCTTTCAGAGTCCAGAAAAAAGTAAAATGAAAAGTAAAACCTGTAAACCTATTGAACGAATGGTTAATTTTTGTTTCCAACTTTTTAAATTTACAGATTCCACTTTTACTTTGCTTTGGACTCTGAAAAGCACCCTAAGCACGTTTCCGATCTACGAAACGTGTATCATGTTGTTGACTGAGTCACCCTGGATATAGTCAGTAGAAATCGAAATACTGTGTGTAGTTCATAAATCCATGATTTTTAGTCATTATAGGAGCATCAAGCTCAGTTTAAGTAAAAAATTTGTATTGTGTTGTCTCACTAATAAAAAAGTATAATCTTTATGCTGAGCCCTCCACAGAACCCATAACGGAAAATCAAAAGGTTTTGTATTTCCACACGCATGCCTCACTCAAAACGTTTCAACGTGAAGGTTTTTATTTTGATCTCAATATTACTTTCAGTAGTGTATAATCTAAGAGCATAAAAAATTTTAAGATAATAAAATAGCCACCCAGTTTTTTTCCCCCAAACTACATACGTAAGTTGCGAAGCACCGAAGTTCCGGCTGCTTTAAAAAAACTATTTTATAACAAAAATGATATCAACCATAAATTTATTCTAAACATGAATGAAGAACATTCTTTCAAATTGGTTTACAGTAGATACGCGCTTCTGTCCACTAAAATGTGATCTAGAATAGTTGAGCTGTGATATTTTCAAAGTATAAAGTTGATTACGAGAAAACAATAGCGTTAACAAATATAATCCGCACTAAAAAGGTCAATGACACGAACTCTAGTCAAGAGCAAATCCAACCAATCAGCGAAGAGCATTCAGTAACCACAAGGACGCGTCCCGTCCCATTTTGGACCACAGACGGACGAGCCAAACATTCAAAAGGAGGAGAATCTCTGAGGTTTTTGTTGTCTAACCGAACTGACGGTTTTTTATCCAACGAAGGTTCCATCAAGTATCTGGGAGCGATGGAAAAGACAGCCAATCGGTGGGTGACATGGATTAATAATACGATTGATAAAGCCAGACAGTAAATGACATGATATAGCAAACGATAGATTACAAATCATTCTGAATATTAAATACATTTCTAATAAAAAATTATGAACAGAAAATTGAAAACGGCAGACACGAAAACTCAAAGAATAAGATGTCAAACGCCGGCAATCGACTGTTTTTTCGAAATACCGGTCACTTTACCGATTGATGGTTCTAAGCAACTGCCCCCCACCCCATCCCAGGAAGCAGCAATAAAAAGGTTCGAGTTCTAAAATGTATCAGCTGACGTTATAAAACCATCTGTTTTCTTCCACGTAGAATCTTTCTTTTTTTTGGTAAATTTATCATACAAATCACTTTCAGTAAACAACTAAACACTAAAAACGTCTAAGAATTACTATTTTTGTTCACGTTTCACAGAACTCTTGGATATTTTCAGGAACATTGAACGTATGATTGGTTTCTTACTCTATATAATAGAAAGTCAATAAACTAAGGTTAAAAACACAGAGCAGTCTTGCTAATTGATTGCTAACTGCAGAATCAACCGTTTTCATGTTGGTCAGAGTGAGATCATGTCTGTGGGCTCTGTTTCGCTCACTGCTTGCACGTTTAACGGTTTCAATAACTTTATTGGGGTTTTAATGATAAATAAGTACGTTTTTTTGTCCATTAACTCCGTTTCAAAATATCATTTGTAACCGAAAGACCGTTTTAATGAATTAAAGACACCTTAATGGCTTTCTGTGTCCAAGAATGATCACTTCACAACAAGTTCGAGCTTTTTTTTTTAGCCACCCTGTATATTGTACGTATATCAGTTTGTTCATGTTTCACTGGCTGATTGGATGATTATGCAGATCAGAAGTTTACCGCTTATGTCTCAATTTTTTGCAATATATGTAAACATAAATTTTAATACTCAGAAAAACGTATCTTCATTGAACTATCGTCCGTCCATCCGTTCAATTGACTTCTTGAAGCGTAGATACGAGTAACAAAAAAAACATACTGTATACAGGACAGACATCAGCCGTTAAACATGTATCATCATCACACCCATTAAGAAAATCATCAAGTTGCCATCAACGTAGCAATGCAAACAGCCATCAATTACTTGTCAACATCTAATTATATTCGTGCATCTCGTCTTTGTATTTTATTACTGAAACAATCCGAAATCAACCTGATCGTTCTGATTATCAATTCCTTCGTGAGCTATTGAGTTGCTCTCGCGAAAAATTGTAAATCGCAGTTTCTGTGAATCAGAATTTTGTTACAATCTTTTGCTTCTTCTCGCTCTGCCCTCTGTTGACCGAATGCCCTTCTGAGTTTGTAGAAGTGGTCTTTAAATTAACGCACTGCTCAATAAGTTTAAAATGGGTTGTATTTTCGTTGATCGTTTTAGTACGTTTGTTATTAGGAGGCAAGAATTGTTATCAGTAATATTATCATACAAAAAAAAACAATATTAGCCTCGTGAAACGTGAACCGTGGGATTTAACCGAAATTCTTCTACGATTGCAATGCTATTTTTAACTTTTTCTTTCTTTTCTCATCTACTAATGGCGACAAAAATGTTTCATGAGTGACAGCTTCATGCGCTTTCATAGACAAGCCGGAAACGTTGTAGTGGCGGCGATGAAAATGCTCTGCGTTGATTGGTTGTATTGTGGTTGAAACAATCAACGCAGGACATTAAGTAGCGACATTGTCTTGCAGCACCACTGCACTCGGGTCTCCCCCTCTCCCCGTTTCTACATACGAACTCAAACTATCCAGAGAACAACGAATAACACTTGCCCAACTACGCACCGGTTTCTGTCCAAAACTGCAAGATACCTGCATCGCAAGCCTCAAGTCCAATTTGCCCCCGCTGTACTGACAGGCGACACGACTCTGTTGGTCACTTGGTTACGGAATGCCCGGCCAGCGACAAGCACTTCGACCTGACGGACCAGAGGACATCGCGCTTCACTGGCTCTGAAGAACGGGCCTATCCACATTTGCTCATGGAAGTTGGTTGTTGAATATCTTTAGGCTTCGATTAATCATGTTATTGAGATAGTCTAGGATTTTCTATCATTATACTCAATTCTGCCCCGCTTCAATGTGGTACATGAAACGTGAGCAAAAAATATGCACACTGTGGAAACACTTAATGCATGGTTATTGATGGTTTTTGTGGACTGTGAGAAAAATATAGACCATTTCTTCTCGGATACCTACGAACCGGTAATTAATGAGAAAACCTTCATGACAGTACAAATACAAAAACATTCAATGTAGATTATTAAATGATGACTGATGCATTCAATTGTTTATTCTTACAGTTCACGTTTCACGTGACGTACGGATTTTTGATTGAGCGTCGACATCGCTGAACCTTTGGCATTTTTTCTAAATTTATAACAACCTAAATGATATTCCTAAAACCCAATCCGCAGTAACATCAAACAAACTGGTTGGGTAGTTGATTATTAACGTGCCCCATTTAATCGGTGATTTCCAGGTATTTTACGCCAAAGCCTTTTGTACCTGTAGAACATGAATGTCAACATATCTGAATGCATCAGGGTTGTATCTTGTTTATAGCCGTAAAATCTATTAGGAGACTGGATATAAAAAGTTTGCGTTCTCCCACAAACCTTTTAGGTTCAGCAGACATCAATCCGAGTCCACTAAAACTTTGTGTTCAACATAATACGCTCAGAAAATTAATAACTGAACAATCAGACATATACACGTCGACAATGGTTTAGTTTTCCCAATGAAAACCCAACCCAATGTTTGTCCACTTTATTACTACAGGCACTAATATATTCGAATATCGAATGGAATTTCCGTAATGGCCAGAGGAGTTGGAAAAAACGTTGGGACAAAGGCGGAATTCTCAGAGCAACGAGTGAGTACTGTATGTGTGTCTGATTGCCAGGTTTTGATCATTGGACCAGCGGATTGCGAGCACACCTTTGCCAGCTGTGCGGATCGATTCAGCGTCCGGGGGGAGGTGTAATGTGAATCGACGAATTAGGGCGGACTGTGAATCGACGGAATGTGAATCGACGGACTGTGAATCGACGGACTCTGAATCGACGGACTCTGAATCGACGAACATTTGGGGGTCATTGGAGAGGGTCGGTAGGCAATTTATGACACTCGGACTGTGAATCGCCGAACTTTTGAGGGTCATTGGAGGGAGTTGGTAGGCAATTTATGACATTCGGACTGTGAATCGACGAACTTTTGAGGGTCATTGGAGAGTGTTGGTAGGCAATTTATGACATTCGGACTGTGAATCGACGAACTTTTGAGGGTCATTGGAGGGTGTTGGTAGGCAATTTATGACATTCGGACTGTGAATCGACGAACTTTTGAGGGTCATTGGAGAGTGTTATAAGGCAATTTATGGCATTCGGACTGTGAATCGACGAACTTTTGGGGGTCATTGGAGGGTGTTGGTAGGCAATTTATGACATTCGGACTGTGAATCGACGAACTTTTGAGGGTCATTGGAGGGTGTTGGTAGGCAATTTATGACATTCGGACTGTGAATAGACGAACTTTTGAGGGTCATTGGAGGGTGTTGGTAGGCAATTTATGACATTCGGACTGTGAATCGACGAACTTTTGAGGGTCATTGGAGAGTGTTATAAGGCAATTTATGGCATTCGGACTGTGAATCGACGAACTTTTGGGGGTCATTGGAGGGTGTTGGTAGGCAATTTATGACATTCGGACTGTGAATCGACGAACTTTTGAGGGTCATTGGAGAGTGTTGGTAGGCAATTTATGACATTCGGACTGTGAATCGACGAACTTTTGAGGGTCATTGGAGGGTGTTGGTAGGCAATTTATGACATTCGGACTGTGAATCGACGAACTTTTGAGGGTCATTGGAGAGTGTTATAAGGCAATTTATGGCATTCGGACTGTGAATCGACGAACTTTTGGGGGTCATTGGAGGGTGTTGGTAGGCAATTTATGACATTCGGACTGTGAATCGACGAACTTTTGAGGGTCATTGGAGAGTGTTGGTAGGCAATTTATGACATTCGGACTGTGAATCGACGAACTTTTGAGGGTCATTGGAGGGTGTTGGTAGGCAATTTATGACATTCGGACTGTGAATCGACGAACTTTTGAGGGTCATTGGACGGTGTTGGTAGGCAATTTATGACATTCGGACTGTGAATCGACGAACTTTTGGGGGTCATTGGAGGGTGTTGGTAGGCAATTTATGAGATTCGGACTGTGAATCGACGAACTTTTGGGGGTCATTGGAGGGTGTAGGTAGGCAATTTATGACATTCGGACTGTGAATCGACGAACTTTTGAGGGTCGTTGGAGAGTGTTGTATGGCAATTTATGACATTAGGACTGTGAATCGACGAACTTTCGGGGGGCATTGGAGGGTGTTGGTAGGCAATTTATGACATTCGGACTGTGAATCGACGACCTTTTGAGGGTCATTGGAGAGTGTTGGTAGGCAATTTATGACATTCGGACTGTGAATCGACGAACTTTTGAGGGTCATTGGAGGGTGTTGGTAGGCAATTTATGACATTCGGACTGTGAATCGACGAACTTTTGAGGGTCATTGGACGGTGTTGGTAGGCAATTTATGACATTCGGACTGTGAATCGACGAACTTTTGGGGGTCATTGGAGGGTGTTGGTAGGCAATTTATGAGATTCGGACTGTGAATCGACGAACTTTTGGGGGTCATTGGAGGGTGTAGGTAGGCAATTTATGACATTCGGACTGTGAATCGACGAACTTTTGAGGGTCGTTGGAGAGTGTTGTATGGCAATTTATGACATTAGGACTGTGAATCGACGAACTTTCGGGGGGCATTGGAGGGTGTTGGTAGGCAATTTATGACATTCGGACTGTGAATCGACGACCTTTTGGGGGTCATTGGAGGGTGTTGGTAGGCAATTTATGAGATTCGGACTGTGAATCGACGAACTTTTGGGGGTCATTGGAGGGTGTTGGTAGGCAACTTATGACATTCGGACTGTGAATCGACGAACTTTTGAGGGTCGTTGGAGAGTGTTGTATGGCAATTTATAACATTCGGACTGTGAATCGACGAAAATTGCCTACCAACACCCTCCAATGACCCCCAAAAGTTCGTCGATTCACAGTC
>CAXIWR010000339.1:0-17500 GCA_964036265.1 Daptonema setosum | reverse complement strand
CTGTACTCACTCACTAACTCACTCACAGATCACCTTCAACTGTGTGAACGCGGAGAACAGCGAAAATCAGGGCGGGTGCGGCATTGATGAGATCAAACTTTGGAAAACACCCGTTTTGGATCCGCTGAACCCGACGAATAAATCATCGACACCCGAACCCGCCTGTAAGATAAAATCGAATCGCGAACGATTACTGGCGCAAGTTGACGCACTGAAAGAAAGCGAGATAGTGAAAGCGTAGATTTTTTCCTTTTCACAATTTTTATCTCTTTTGAAAATGATATTGGACGCGTTGAAGGAAAGCGAAATCGTGAAAGCGTAGATTTTTTATTTTTCAGGATTCTAATTACTTGAAAATGATATTCGGATTTACTCGTGCAGGTGGACGCTCTCAAGTTAAGTGAGATAGTGGAAGCGTAGATTTTTTCATTTTTCAGGATACTAGTTGCTTGAAAATAATATTAGGAATTTTTTTTTTTGTAAAATACATTTTTTCACGTTTTTGATCACGTGTTGAAGCAGATAATATAGTCAAAATTCTGAACTCGGGAGATTAATTGATATTTCCTAATGGATAATTCACACAGTCATATTCATGTTCATATTGAGAGTGCAATAGAAAATCAGATTATTGAAAAAGTACGGAATAAGAAGGAATCCGATAAAAACGATATGGGGTCAGCGATTATTTTTCTCTCTTTTAAATGAGGTATATCCGCTCAATTTGTGATACGTCTTAACGCCTTTGTGATGCAAACATAATCATCTTTTTGTACAGGTTTTTTTTATGTATCTTTTATCGTCTTTCAATTTGTTTTCGAGTTTTTCTGTTAATTTTTCCTGTGATAAACGTTGTCGTCTTTTTAAATTATCTGTCGTGTACAGAAAATGCTGATGCGAATAAAATGTGACAAATCAGTTAGTTGGTCAGTCAGTCTTTTTTTAAAAACGGGTGAGTCAAGTTTCGAGCGGTATGAAAAATCTTTTATTTAGGAAAACCTCTATACATACTAGATATTTGAGCAAATGATGATTTACAGTTAACATGATCAGTAAAAGAGCTGGACTATGTATGTACATAAATTCCCTCGTCAAGTGGTTAAGGCGCCGGCCTTGCTCGCCGACGTTTCTGGTTCGAGCCCCGGGTTGAGATACAGCGCATTCAAGAACGTTGTTGATGATCAGTGATATTCATTGTAAATCGGATGACCGTTATTTCACTATGTGACTTGGTATCCTACTTTGCTATTATGGCATAACAACTGAATAAATTTGATTTTTTGAATTAAATTAAAAACTACAAATAAAACATAGCTGAAAACGAATTAATACTGCTCGCCACATTACATTACAATAATGACCTATTTTTGGCACTGTTCATAAATGAAACCACTAATCCTGGACATTAGTTTTGGCTTCTTCTATAAGTGTGGAAGAATTTCGCGATTAAAAGCACAAAACAAAAGTTTCCACAAAAAAGATTATTTTGGGTTATATTACAGAAAATCACAAAATCGATAAATTTCGCTCCTCCACCATCATCCGACGCACGCGCTGCAGTTCATTAACCACCAAAATCCCATTCGAATCCTGGATATCAGTTTTGGCTTTTTTGATAATTCTGTCCAACTGTGACAGCGTTTGGGCAGAATTTTTCGATTTTGACAAAACAATCACTAAACACAAGAATGATCATTTTCACTTTTTCACAGAAAATCACAAAATCGCTCGTTTTTGCCGTTTCACTAAAAAATCACAAAATCGCTCATTTTTGCTCTTCTTTCATCATTCGACGCACGCGCTGCAGTTCCATAATCACCACAATGCGCACATTCAAATCCTGGATATCAGTTTTGGCTTTTCCGATAATTTTGTCCAACTGGGAAAGCGTTTGGGCGGAACTTAGCGATTTTGACAAAACAATTACTGAACACGAGAATGATCATTTTCACTTTTTCACAGAAAATCACAAAATCGCTCGTTTTTGCCGTTTCACTAAAAAATCACAAAATCGCTCATTTTTGCTCTTCTTTCATCATCCGACGCACGCGCTGCAGTTCCATAATCACCACCGTGCGCACATTCAAATCCTGGATATCAGTTTTGGCTTTTTTGATAATTTTGTCCAACTGGGAAAGCGTTTGGGCGGAACTTAGCGCTTTTTCGCATAATTCTTCCGTGTATTTAATCCATACACAATTGGGACACCCGGTGCCGCAGCATTGGACCAAATCTGGTAAGGGAATATCGTCTTCGTCATCAACTGTTGTTGTTGTTGTTGATGTTGAGAAAGGTGTTATTATAGTTATTGTTGAGGATGTTGGATCTGTTGTTGATGTTGTTGCGGACGGTGTTGTTGTTGAGTTTGATGTTGTTGTTTTTATGGATGGTGTTGCTGTTGAAATTGGTGTTATTTTTGTTGTTGAGTTGGATGTTGTTGTTGAGTTCGTTGTTGCTGTTGAGGATGGTGTATTCACTGTTCGAATAGCGTGGGAAAACGGGCTGGACGGTCGCCGTATTAATGACTGGAGGAGACGCCGTTGCATACTGCAGGGAAACTAGAAATTTCAGTTAAATATCAAAAAAGTGAAAAAAATCTCAATATTTTTCTGTAAATTTATTTCGAGAAAGATCACTCAACGATTTAGCTAATTTCGTTTACTAGTGAACCAAAATTTTAACGTCATCCTAATGACATTTCTTTCTGGCGGGTGTTAGTAAAATTTTTGTTAAGGCAAAAGGTCAAAGTATTATTGCACTGAATTAATTACAGTTCAACAAATAATAATAAAGCCAATTACAATAAATTTACAAGGTTGGTCACTTTTCATTAGGTTGAATAATCACAAGGTACATAAGGGTTAAATGAGTAATAAATAGAAAATTAACAAAAAACATTAGATTATTGCACGAACCAACAAAACTAGAAGAAGCCCAAACCACTAGCGAACGAGAAGGGGAGGGAAAAGTGGAATTCCCCCTCTCTTTGATGGTTTCAAAAACTATAGTTTGTTCTTTAAGGTGTAGGTAAATTTGCCTAATTTCCGCCGATTCCCTCCTCTTTGGGAAAATTCCCTCCTCATCTGCCAGTGCCATAATACCATAATCATTTTCACAAACAATGATCTATTGGACATAACTAACCATGCTTACTCAAAAATAGCATTGTTATTTTCAAACATCTAAAATTCGAACAATTTTGAACGAAAATTGCTTTCTCTGAAAACGTAGCGTTATAACCTTCTCATAATTTTTTTTAGTAAACATGGAATTTTATCGAAAAAAATATTGTGTAGTGTGTGGTATATAAATTGAAACGCAGGAAAATCAAGAGAACATTTGGTGAATGATGACTTAGCCGCCAATAAAAATCAGAATAATATTTATGAAAAACATAAGCACGAAATTTAGTCAAATTTGTACGCATTAACCCAATAAATCAAAAAAAATATGCAAATTTTCACCATAAATGAGTAAACACACGATTGACGAGATTTTCGCAGTACCAAAGAAAAAAAAAGATGTTGAATCGAATTTTTACGTGCGTCGAATTCAAACTGCGCGCCAAAAATTTTCTCAGTAACAAGAAAAACCTTGGACAGCCTTTAACTCGGTCAGAGTTTATTGTTATAAAAAATTAATTTTGCGAGCCGGTTGGGCAAGTATGCCATGCATTGGGTGCAATTTTCGTATGTTGTCCAAATGTAAAGTGAAAAATTATTTATTTATCGAAATTTTGAAAGCGCGCCAAAAACAGATTCGAATTTAAATTGCGCGCCAAAATGTGTTTGACTAACAAGAAACCCTGGATAGGCTATAAAACAAGGACCCCAGATTAGGCTATGATTGTAAAAACCATCAGGAAAAGGGCGCGCATTTGAATTCTCGTAATTAACTACAGGGTGGGCCAAAAAAAACGACCAAGCTTTGATCTGATATAGAGGTGGCTGTTTTGATTATTTAAGCTTGTCGTTTTCAATAGATGTTAACAACATACAAACTTAGTTCTATCAAGAATTTCGTTAGGATCAGTTCGGGTTTGAGAGATTTGTGCACTTTTGACTGAAAAAGTTGCTCGCTCGCTTTTACAACAGCCATACACAGCCATATACGATGACTTGTCCCTACGATGAGATATGTCACTGAAACATGGACTTCTGTTGTTTTGGGCAATTTTTCATTGCAGTTAACTTTTTCCCGCCTGGAAATATGAGTTTCATAAAAAAAAATTGAGTTTTGATGAAATTGAGTGAAAATTTTGGGTGAAAAATTTAGATGAAAGAGTGAAAAAGTCGGTTTTACTACAGTTTGACCCATTTAAAGCGTGTTTTCAAATTTTTTGTCTTAACTAAATAAGTTTTAGTTCTATCATATGTTGTATTTGACAGTTTTCATAGCTTTTATTAACAATTATTGTCAACAGTTGATAAAAATCTTAATTAAGTGACATTATAAGCCGTTGTAAAAATGCGCGAGATGTTTTTCGAGATGCCCGTGCACAACTTTTGCTTTAATCCGATTATCGTGTTGAAAACTTCAGGAAAACTAAGTTAATTTGTTTTAATATATGTTGAAAATGACAAGCCAAAATATTAGACACAGCCACCTATGTACAAGTCAGATCAAAGTGTGATCGTTTTTTTTGGCCCACCCTGTACATAGGAATGCTAAATAATTGGAATCACATGAACGAGAACAAACAAGATGACCAGAGTAAAAAACACAGTATGAAAAAAACATTAAACATAAGATACAAAAGTAAAATATACAATTTTTTATCGAATATAATTATAACGGTAATACAACGGTAATTTATAGACTATAGAATGGCTTTGAGAAATTCTCAAGAGCAAAAAAACACTTTTTTCAGAAATTCTCAGAAAAACGGTGTTAGAAAAACAAATTTTAGAGATTTTCAGGCCAGACTATAGCTTGGTCAAAATATCGTGTTATCAAAAACTATTTTTATGGATCCGCTATAGCTTGGTTAGGGTTTCTTGCTATCCAAAAAATTACTTTCATGGATTCGTTACGCACAACTACAATGAACCGAGCGCAAAGTTCGTAAGTTATCCAAGTGAATTATGAGAATGGGATTTTTTCTCGAAAATTTGAACGCGCGCCAAAATCAGTTTGAATTTAAATTGCGCGCCAAAAGCTTTTGTGAGTAATAATAAACCTAGGATGGTGGATGGACTATACGAACGTAATGTTCAATTCAGTGCAATGTTCGTACATTAACCAAATTTCCTCTGAAATAAAGCTTTCTCGAAAACTTCGAAGTGGATTTGAATTTAAACTGCGCGCCAAAAAAAATCGAGTCACAAGGAGCCCTGAAGAGACTATATTTTAGAATTGGAACACTATAAACACCATAATTCAATGAAAGCAACGTTGAATGGAAATAATGGAATGTGAATCCAATACAAGTACCGCGGTAGAAGCAAACGGAATGATGGCTGCAAGAAATCACAAACAATGTGCAAAACTTAACTAAAGAAAATGAAAAATGAAATAATATAAAATGGCGCCAATTCAAAAACTCAAATTCGCGAATTCGTGAACTGCAGTCGAACGGGTGCGGCCTTGTCGTCCTGAAAAAACTACCGTTTCTACTCACTCACTCACTAACCCACTGCAATCACTCACTCACTTACTAACTGCATTCAGTCATTCATTCATTCACTAACTCACTCACTCACTCACTCACTGCACTCACTCACTCACTCACTCACTCACTTACTCACTCACTCACTCACTCACTCACTCACCGGCTCACAAGCCAAGGTAGACGTGGGTCTATACACGGCAGAATCATCGTCATCCAACTCAAATAGTCGTCGTTCCCAGTACTGTTGTTGAGTTTCCATCTGGACGGCCGATGCATCGACATCGCCTCCAAGTGTACCATTGCCGGCACCATTGCCACCTCCGCGATACCCGACCGTGGACGGATCGAATGGTGGCATCTGATATGGTGAGTGAGTGAGTGAGTGAGTGAGTTAGACAGTGAGTTAGTGAGTAAGTGAGTGAGTGAGTAAGTGAGTGAGCAAGCGTGTCAATCCTCCAATTCAATGATGAATAACCATCAACGAGCGTCTCATTCTGTACCAATGCCATTTCATGATTCAACGTGGCATTCAGTGACTTGGTCATTGTATCGGGTGGTATGGTGCGTAGCAACGTGTTCCGCAGAATTTCTAATGCCATTTTTGGAATACTGTTTTTGAATAACAATTATTTCTGAACTATAATATAACTATAATAACAAATAAATACAAAATATATCGATGTGGCAAACTCAATCAGTTAGAAAACTGAATCATAAGCAATTAGAACAGTGAGAAGAATCATCGACTATTATTTATAGGTCATGATATCATGATAGCCAATCCTCCAAAGGGAGGGGAAATTCGTCAAAGAGAGAGGGGGAACTTGCAGTTTTCAGGCCATTTTACCTACCAACACCTATGGCAACCACAGAGGGAGAAATTCAATTTTTCCCGTTTCTAAGTACCTCTAATGCCATCCTGTGAATTATGATTTCTGAAATCGAAGAAGAACTCGGTGAAAATTTGGGAATGATAAGTTTACATGAATGTAGGAACGACCGTCTTCGGCCAACAAATTCAATCAATTTAAAAGAGTGCCTCCAAAAACTCACACACAGGGAAGTGAAAAATGGCTAATTTTAAACTCCTAATTTCTAATCAATTGAGAATAATGCAAGCAGGAGGCGCTTTCACAGTTTACAACGTTTAGTTAATGAACGATATTGAACGGAACAAACCATAAAATAAAAACATAGCTGCTTTAGTATCAAATAGTGTTGAATATTTCCCTAATTGGGTGCACGGGGAATAATAAATAATGTGGGAAGCGGGAAACGGGAAAATTCTAGTGTTTTCTAGCGTAGAATCAGGAAACAAACTAAATATATATGTATATGTGGAATTAGTCGAACCGGGAAGTTAGATTCAGTATAGCAATTTCAATAGATTAGAGAACTGAATTTAAATGCGCGCTCACTTACATGGGTAAAAACTGGTTGGTGATGGTTAAAAACTGCGAGAAGAGAACACATGGCATGGCCAGAACCAGATTCTCAAGTCCAGAACCGGATTCTCAAGCAATGAATTTTTCGTGCCACATTTTAAAATTTCTTAGAACCAGATTCTCAAGTCCAGAACCGGATTCTCAAGTAAATAATTTTCTGTGCCACATTTTGGATTTTCTTATAACCAATTACGACGAGGCCTATACATACAGTCACTGGCGGCCAAGCTAATCCTCCAAAGGGAGGGAAGTTTCGTTAAGAGGGGACAGTTTTCAGGCCATTTACCTACACCTTGAGGAACAAACTCTACTTTTTTAAACGGCCAAAGAAGGGGAATTCCACTTTTCCCTCCGCTTCTGGTCCGTATAAATGATTTGAATTTATTGCTACTCAGAAACGTTTTTTTTCGTACAATTTGAAAATGAAAGCAACTTTTGGCGAAGGTTCAAAATTTTCAAAAGAAAATCTGCTCCATAAAAATAATTTTCTATAAAGAGATATCCATATGTTGACCACTACAGACCGAATCTGATTGCATTTGAAAATGAATGAAACATTCAAACACTTAACACTGTCAAACAGTTGTTTCTGTTATTAACAGTTTACAATAAATAACATGCTACTCAGCAGAACTTGCATGGAATGAATGCTGTTTGTTTCAGAGGGCATGTGATCAACAGCTGCCATATGTTGTTGACCCACTTTTTACAATGTACAATGCATGCATGAGTCATCGCACTAACTGACAAAGGAAGAATGAAAAAGTGGAATGCCCCTGCTCTTAGGCAGTTCCGAAAAGCATAATATTTTATTTTTAGGTGAAACTGCCTCAAAAACTGCCAATGGGGAAATTTGCTCTTTGGGAAATTTTTTCCTCCCTTCAGACTTCGGAGGATTGGCAGCCGGTGAGGAAATGGAATTGGATAAGCTACGATTTCGCCAGCAGCATGCAATCATACTCGTTGAACTTTTGTTCCACGCACTAGCGGACGATTCAAACCTCCGATGGGAGGGGGAATTCTTTCAAAGAGGGGGGGATTAACAGTTTTGAAGCAGTTTAACCTACACCTTAATAAACAACTTATATAAAAAACGCCAAAGAGGGGGAATTCCACTTTTCCCACCTCTTCTCGTCCGCTAGTGGTTCCGTGAGTTGTTGATAAGTAAGTACTCAATAAGAATACTGTCCACCTAGAGTACAATAACAGACCTGACAATAATTAATAAACGGTTGTCATTTGCGGATTTGATTACGAAAGTATTGACATGTTCTTTTGATCGTCATCACGAAAGTCATGTGATAAACAATAATAAGAATAATGCAATAACAACAAAATTGCATGGTCAATGCATTCAGTATGAGTTTGTAGAATTATCCCCATGCGAGCAATTTGTCCAATTCTCCTAGCGTGCTTTCAGAGTCGAAAATAAAATAAAAAGAAGTGGGAGAGGAAATAGAAATTTTTTAGATCTTCAAGAGCAAATATGTAGACTTTCTTTCAGGTAAATTTACAAATTTCTTATTTTCCTCTGTTTTTTTTTCAGTTCTTTTAACTCTGAGAGCACCCTATAAACACAAAAAACACAGAAATTAAAATTGTTCCACAAATTTAGCCTGATGTGGATAACTGAACTAAACGACAACTGCTGTAACCGTTGTGCATGCACACGAATAAGCTTTGTGTAGGCATAGGAACACCAACTGCACAAATAAAGAGAGATTTTTTTGAAACAATATGTACTTATAATTTGGTTATTGTTTTTTACTATATAAATTTATTTTTATTAACCTGTTACCACATTTACGCCAAAATTTGTTATGTCCAAAATTTCCTTAAAATTATAATGCGCACGAACAAGCTGTGTTTAGGCAGGAACAACAACTGTTCAAATAATGAGAGACACGTCATGTATAAAACAGCACTTTTCCAAAACAATATGTACATAAAATTTGGTTAGGGTTTCTTGCTATTAGGAAATTATTTTCATACACATGATGTTCCCGAATTTACGCAACGTTCTATGTTGTAAAAACAAATATCAGGTGTAAAAAATTCTCGGAAATTTTTATGCGCACACATGAACTGACAACAAAAAAACAAAAAAAAACATGATTTCAATTTCTTTTTACGTGAAAATTATGGAAATTGTCAGGCACAAATGAGCTGCGTGAGCAATTTATGTCTTACTTGGCTGCTGGAACTGTCTTATATTGTGGTGAACAACCATGGTTTACCATATGAAAAAATACATTTGGGTTGGGTGTGCGTTTGTGGGAAAAAAAATTTCCTTCCTTGAAAAAAAGAAGAAAAATTAAAAAAAATCAGCTTATTTTTCATATGTCAATCCATGCCCACGAATAAGCTTTGTGTAGGCATAGGAACACCCAACTGCACAAATAAACGTTAGTCACGTAGAACCCAAAACAACATACGTACTTCCAAAACAGTATGTACGTATGTAGGTAAACAACTACTCCTGTATAACAATGGTCCACAAGTAAATTGCAGCAATGAATATAACAAAAGCATCATGGGATAATAAAACAACAATAGCCATGATTATAAAAATACAGTAGCTGCATTACACATACTGTATAGCCTATCCAGGGTTTCTTGTTACAAAGAGGGTTTTTGTTGATGTTTTTACTGGAACAAATGAAGGAAAAAATTATTTGAGAAAAAAGATTACTACATACTCTGACCAACAAGTTATAATTGAGTATATTTTAGTTATGAAATCTACCTTGCATTTTTCTTCAATTATGACATCATTCATGGAACAGACATGAGATTTCATAATTTGCCAATTGCCATAAATAAGGAGTTCGTTTATCGCATGATAAACTTCAGATTACCAACCCCTATATGTAGCTTATTCTGAATTTCTTGTACATCGAAAAGTTTTTGTTAAAGTTTTTCTGAAACAAATTACGTAAAAAAAGTAACAAGCTACCCTGACCAACCTATAACCTGAGTATATTTTCGTTTTTACATCTATAAAAAGTTTTATTTTTTATGACATCAATCATAATCATTGAACATGAATGAGATTTCATAATTTGTCATCCATAAATAATGAGTTTGCATGATAACCCACAGATACCCTAACCCAACCCATATTAGTAAACGAATTCTAGTCCTACCAAGAAACTGAAAAATTTCAAGTATCCTGGTAGGATTCGAAACCACGACCTTCCGTTCAGTACACGGACGTGCTAACCGCTACACCACAGGTACCTATTCATATTAGGTACATATTCGTATACATTCATACCTACTATGTACATATAGCTGATTCAATGTTTCATGCTATTCGAATTTATTCAATGTTTATAATTTTTTTACGTAACAAGATTCGCTGACCAGGCTCTAACATTCTAAAAAAATATCGCAAGTGTTTTTTTTATTCTGACACGATCCATGGAACATGCATGAGATTTCATAATTTATAATTTGTCATCCATAAATATTGCGTTTGCATGATAACCCACAGATACCCTAACCCAACCCAAATAGCTGATTCAATGTTTCATGCTATTCGAATTTATTCAATGTTTATAATTTTTTTTAACGTAACAAGATTCGCTGATCAGGCTCTTACATTCTAGAAAAAAACCTTGCATGTTTTTCATTCTGACACGATTCATGGAACATGCATGAGATTTCATAATTTGTCCTCCATAAATAATGAGTTTGCATGATAACCCACAGATAACCAGCCCATATAGCTCATTTACCGTTTCGCACAAGCGGACGAGAACGGGTGGGAAAAGTGGAATTCCCCCCTCTTTGGCGATTTCGAAAGGAGAATTTGTTCTCTAAGGTGTAGGTAAATGGACCTGAAAACTGCCAATTCAACCCTCTTTGACGAAATTCCCATCCCTTTGGGAATTTAGCTCGTCCGCCAATGCCGTTTCGTAACGTTATCGTTTTACGAATCACGGATAAAATTGGCGCGCTTTCAAATTCAGTATCCTTAATTATTGGAAAATGCTATATAGCTTATCAGGATATCTTGTAACTCAAATTTTTTGGCGCGCAATTTGAATTCAAATCAATTTTTTGGCGCCCAACCACACTTTTAAAAATTTTTCTTTACATCACATGCAGACAACATAAAAACAAGGAGCTTAATTAATTTTTATAATTTAAAATAATTCAAACTATCTTGAACAAGCTATAGTTACAAGATGGATTGACCAAGCTATATCGAGTCAGGCAAGCCAACAAGCCACTCACTAGCGGACGAGAATGGGAGGGAAAAGTGGAATTCCCCCCTCTTTGGTTGTTTCAAAAAGCGAAGTTTGTTCCTTAAGGTGTAGGTAAAATGACCAAATTTCAACAAGATACCCCCTCTTTGGCGAAATTCCCCTCCCTTTGAGGGTTTTGCTCGTCCGCCAGTGAAGCCACTGACAACTAATAGGAGAACCGTTCCATTCTAACGAATCAATAAGAGGTAGCAACTGATGTATCTACATGCCTAAAATTAAATGGATAAATGATTATTTCGGTTCATGTTTGATATGATTATATTTTGCAAGCTAATATACAGAGAACTGAGCCGATGTGAACTTTTCAGAAACGAAATTTTTGTAAACCATTACAGAAGAGGAAAGGGGATAGTAAAAAGAATTAGAGATGGCAAAAATATGTAAAGGAGAACAAATGATCTAGGAAACTAAAACTAAAACACTGAGATAATTATGGTTTTCATCAGAACAACGCGCTTGAAAGAGTGTGGTGGTAGAAACAACTACATGTTTCATCAGAACCTTCCAGAATAAACAACATTTCATCATGGCAGGCCTGTGACATAACATAATTTTACATATACAGTACAATACATAACACTGACAGCCAACATATTTTGTAGCTGGATCGTAAACCAGACTCTGCAAAATGTGAAAAAATACATACAAACTTTGAGAGCCGTGCGTTTTTTTTGAATTGAGAAAACATAGTTTTTTTTGCATAGAAGGTGCTAGGGTGAGGGTTTTACGAGAAAAATATTAGTATCTTCCGATCAAGCTATACGTATGTACGTATGTATGTATGGTCAACCAATGCAAAAAGACCTGACACACTTGCATTGGGGAAAGGGCGCGCGTTTTATTGCTAATATATGAACTCAGCGGATGACAGACAAAATTCCCCAGGGACAGGCAAATTTCCCGTCTGAAACAACGGGATTTCAAAAGTTTGGCAAACAGAAATTAAATCTTAGGATAAGAGTTGTTTAAGAAAATATTTCGTTCAATGATCCTTTCCTATGCCTTACTTTGAAAGGAACTACATACACTCACGGGCGGACGAGCTAATCCTCCAAAGGGAGGGAAATTTCCTCAAAGAGGGGGAATTGGCAGTTTTTAGGCCATTTAACCTACACCTTAGGGAACAAATCCTACTTTTTGAAGTTACCAAAGAGGGGGGAATTCCACTTTTCCCTCCGCTTCTCGTCCGCTAATGCTACATACACATGAATAGTGAGTGGAACCATGTGACATGAGCCAATATGGTATGTACCGGAAACGCTCAGGCACTAGCGGACGAGAAAGGGTGGGAAAAGTGAAATTCCCCCTTCTTTGTCATTTTCAAAAAGCAGAGTTTGTTCATTGAGGTGTAGGTTGAAAAACCGAATTTCAGCTAATTTTCCCCTCTTTATTAATTTTCCCCTCCTTTCGGAGAATTAGCTCATCCGCCAGTGCGCTCAGGTTATAGCTCAAATATCGGTCACGCCAAGGTAGTGGCGGACGAGAAGGGGAGGGAAAAGTGGAATTCCCCCCTCTCTGGGGTTTTTCAAAAGTAGAACTTGTTTCCTAAGGTGTAGTTAAAATGGCCTGAAAACTGCTAATTCTCCGCTCTTTGACAAAATTCCCCTCCCTTTGGAGAATTGGAGAATCAGCTCGTCCGCCAAGGTAGTGGCGGACGAGCCAATCCTCGAAAGAGAGGAATTATTCCAAAGAGGGGGAGTAAGCTACTTTGATGCAAGCAAACTTACCAACACGTAAGTCGTAAAGGAACAAGTTCTACTCTTTGAAACAGCCACGGGGGGGGGGGGGGGGTAAATACACTTTGCGGTCTTCCCGCGTCCCATTGGCGGACGAGCTAATGTTTCAAAGGGAGGGGAATTTCGTCAAAGAGGGGGAATCAGCAGGTTTCAGACCGTTTTACCTACAACTTAGAGGGAACAATTCAACTTTTTGAAAACGCCAAAGAGGGGGAATTCCACTTTTCCCCACCCCTTCTTGTCCGCATGTAGTACACGTGAGATGTGTATGTTCATACATATGTATATCTATGTAGGTATAATATTATTTGAAACAATTCGTATAAATACATATTACGTAGATACATACATACGTACATACATACATGCATATGTACCGGAAATGTCCAGGTTGTGGACGGAATATTGGACGGTCGCATGGACAGGTACATGTACAGAGATATTGAAATAAAATCGCATTCACAGTCAGTTCAAGAATGGATTTGCTTAGATTCAAAGTTTGGAATTGTGGGACTTTCGACCCTTTCTATCTACATCAGGGATAGGGCTATAATATAGCTATATTAGGTATATTATACTATAGGTATAAGTATAATATAATATATAGGTAGCTATAAGGTGTAATATATTATAATATATAGGTATAATATATTATAATATAGCTAGGTATATTATACCCCCTTCGAGGGTAGTTCAGGTTAATATCTACCCCTCCTCCCCAAGATATAACAACTTTGAGTTGACCACTTCCTCGGCCTCCGAGTTCAGAAATTTACAGGCTGGAAAGAACAATTTGACGTTTCAGTAGCTTTTCACATCGAATCGCTCCCTTCTGATATTCTTGTGCCTTGCACTGGCGGACAAGCAAATATTCCAAAGGGAGATGAATTATTTCAAAGAGGGGGGGAATTTAAGTTTTCAGTCCATTTAATGTTAATCTACACTACACCTTAGGGAACAGATTAAACTTTTTGAAAACGCCAGGAAACTGATCAAACTTTTTGAAAACGCCAAAGATAAGGGAATCCCACTTTTTCCACCCCTTCTCGTCCGCTAGTGGCGCCGTGTCGTATTCAGTAATAAAAAGGTGCCAATAAAAAACGTGTCATATGAGCTTCCATGGCATACAGGTCCCAAATGTATGAATGTCTTATTTCCAGGAATATATGTACAAGGTGTTATAGACAGAATATTGAACATGGACGGACATGTATGTAACATAGCGACACATGAAAACCGAAACATCCTCGCCTGGTTAAAGTGCAGTGCAAAAACAGGTTGAACGGTTGCAGACGGAAAGTTGCTTACTCCTTAATTCTAGGCTACATAGATCATGGTTCTAACTATGTAGGGGGGCAGATGAGTAAACCAAGAGTAACATATAATTGGGAACCATTTTGAAGCTGTGAAATATTCAAAACAACAACAACGGCTGTGACAACAATATGATGAAAACAGGAACAACAACAACAACAACAACAACAACAACAACAACAACAAAAGCAGCAGCAGCAGCAGCTACGACAACAAAAATAATGAAAACAGGAACAACAACAAAAACAACAACAACAAACCACAACAACGACGAATAATACAACAACAACAACAACAACAACAACAACGACGAATAATACAACAACAACAACAACAACAACAACAACAACAACAAAAACTAAAAATAGGTCAGCTAAACAAACAGCACCCGAATGAAAAAGGCACGGCGCCGTTCGATTTATTGGTCCCTAAGGAAGGACCAACAGAAAAAAGCGTATAGCAATTTTCATACGATAAACGAACTAGGATGATTGGTATTCATTTCCTAAATGTATAGGAAAATTCATTCTAAATATAAATGAACTAACACAAAATCCTGTGGAAGCAGAAATTTTCACTATTTTTGCATATTTTTTGTTCACTGTTAAATTTATCTTCTTCGGCACAGGTAAAATAAGCAAAAAGTTTGATCCAAGTTACTTTGAAGGAGAGGAGATCATATGCTAAGGAAAAAATGGCCACTTAACTAATAACATGAAATGTTTGACCTGTATACATATGTAACATTCATACAATGTACAACATGTGAATATAATTCGCAATAAAAATGAATTCAATACTATGTACTTCCCTACATACCTGATAACATTATTTGTATTTGACCTGCACACAAACCTACATCCATGTAGGTCCACAAACTTGTACATCATACATATTTTATACATGTTCTTAACATAATCACATACATTTTTCAAAACAAAAAACTGGTGAAACTAGCCAGAAAAATTATAATAATTATAACTAATAAGAAAATCAATTCCACTTTACTACGTATCTAATAACATGGCTTATTTGATTGTATGTATGTACCTTCCATGGTATGTTTACATCCATTTAATATGCATGATATGAGCAAGCCATGGTACTGAGTACTGACATGCCAAAACGTACCCAACGATAGCTCGTAACATCGATCAAACCTCGGGCTCAGATTTCCTGGCATATGCAAACGGGATGTGATGTGGGTCACATCAGGATCAGGTTATTTTATAGTTTCATCAGGGTTTCTTGTAATCAACAGGTATCAAGGGACGGCCGCTAGGCCGTTCCCTTAATATGGTTCGATTAAGATAAGCTTTTTTGCGGGTATCTCGATCTAGCCTTATCGTATCAACTTCTAGTCTGTTTTATCGGTTTTCTCGTGCGATTCTACGTCTGTTTGGCTATTTTTAACCCGGTAGGGATCAATTTTCATTTTTCAGGTCCGAAAATGATGAAAATGCGATTTTCCGTTTTTTTTTCTCCGCAAAAACGCTGTCAGCAAGTTGGGCCGAACCGATAAAGCTGAAATTTGGTACCTAGGTCAATTTGCAGCATAGAAAACGATTATCAAACTGTCCCGCAGATCGGAATAGTATTTGCACCATTTTTAGGGAGTTTTATTGAAAAAATGTCAAAAATCGCAGGCAAAATGGAGAAAGAATTGTTGTATGAGCGATAGAATGATTCGATCAAACTGAAATTTTCACTGAATGTATACGACACATATGTTAGTATGCTCCGCTATCTAACTTTTCATTATCATAAAACACGCAAAAGTGGCAAGGGGGTACATAGAGAAAAAAATTTGTGACATTTTTCAGGAAAGCTAAATTACAGGTATGGTTAGAGTCCGAATGATCCTCAAAATGTGCTCATTCGACGCGGAATCTATTTTCATTATTACCTCATTTCGACTCATTTTTTGGTAAACCCATTGTACTTTCTGTAAAACCCGAAAAACAGATAATTAAAAATTTCGACCTTGTTGACGATTTTTGCTTATTTGAAACTCAGATTATTGTCAAGTCTAAAATATTGAAGTCCTTCGTATTGATAGGATGTTTGGAAAGACTGAAGTTTTATTCAATACAGAAAATATGATTTGCTCAGCTATCTTCAAAAAAAATTACGGGCCGCCAAAAACGGTAAAAATTAAAGTTCGCTCATTTACGCTGTTGCTGCCACATTGGATTCCAAATTATTTTTTTATACAGAGACATGACACACTTGATTTTAACAGAATGTTTAGAGGGAATATATTTCAAATAAATTATGATTTTAAAACTTGATCAGGACCACAAAATAAATTTTTATAATCTGTCAAAAACTGCAAAAATGAAGAGAAACTGAACAAAATTTTTTTCGAAGTAATTTTTTTGTCATTTATAGACATGTACCATTATTATTAAAACACGTCAAAACCGTTATTTTAAGCAGTCTTAAAGTGAAGGAATTTTTTCAAGGGTCTCATGGTACATTGCGTCAGCTGTAAGTACAACTAACCAAATAATAGTCATGTTTTGAAGTTACTTTCACACTAGATGATACATTTATGATTGGAAATTATGTTTGATGATGGAAACCAATTTAAATATTACTTCTGGTCAAGGTAGTCAAGTGGATAGTGCGTCTGCATGTTAAACGGGTGGTTCTGAGTTCAATACCCCTAAAAATCAATAACAACGAAAATTTTAAATTGTTTCATTTTTGATTTTATATACTGCTCTAGAACCTCAACGATCTATTTTAGATAACGTAAGGCAGCTTTTAATTCTTATTATCACTAATTCAGGGTTTTTTACATCATTCTTTCAATTATGTAATGACTTTTTCTATAAGAAAAAATTGAAGGGGCTCGCAAACGATCCCTGTTCTCAACATTTTTTCTGTAACTCAATGTTCGAAAATGCACATTTACCGAAGATCTGAGACATTTCCACAAAATTTATATGTGATTTGTTCACACATGAAAAAGTAAAAGACAAGCAACTAAAAATGCCCTGAAGGCATGGGGAGTAACGAATATGGTTCGATCCTATCAAGTCCAATCGTGAAAAAGTATGAGACAAGGAATTTTTATTCTTATATTTTAGATAGTCTGATCGTGAAAAAGCAGGA
>CAXIWR010000338.1:50589-55184 GCA_964036265.1 Daptonema setosum | reverse complement strand
CTGTGTTTAGCGCACTTTCACTTTTTCGAATTTTTCTCGCATGATTTTCGGACACCATGCGAGGAGGACCGTGCGTCAAACTCATTATACAGGGACAGGGTGTCTCAAAAGTTTATGTACATTTTTGGCATGTATCAGTTGATTAGATTACGACGGGACCAAAACGGTCAGACTGGAAATTACCTGAGTCTACCAAAAATGTCTTTTTATTGTTGTCAGATGAGTATTTCATGACATGAGTTATATTTACACATTAATGTTTGACAAACATTATGTGTGGCAATGGGAATCTGGTAATATTATAGGAATGGGAATGGCAATGGGAATCTGGTAGGAACAAGATAACGTGAATCATTTACATATGTATAATTAAACGTGGTGACACCAAATGAACGAATTTCCGCTCATGCTTTATATCACAGGAGAAAACCATAATGTCACTATGACTACTTAAAAGGTCCTAAGACACGAAACATTTCTTATTTGATATTGCTCATCACATTATCTTGACAGTTGTGCATATTTTCATTTGATATAATATTTTTTCATTTTTTAAAATGAATAACTTTTTTCTTTTATACAATTATACATTTATGTGCGTTGGAGATGCAGTAGTTCTCGAACGACGTTTTGTTGAGAAATTAATGACTGACTATCTGTCTAACTGACAGTAAACTGACTTAACAGTTGATAGGAAAGTGCTGTGCATAACTTTGTATCCAGTATACTCTTTCCAACGGCTCAACCGGCGACGGGATGTCTGGCTGTCTGACTATGTATGTAACTGACTAACTGACTGACTGACTGACTGACTGACTGACTGACTAACGAACTGACTGACTGACTGACTGACTTACTGACGGACTGCAAACTGACTGACTTACTAAGGAACTGACTGACTGACTGACTCAAGCTATTAAATTTTCTGCATGAAAAAAATTTCACTAGATTTTTCAGCTTTTTCAGCTAACGATACAGAACCAGAAATATTATTCCGACAGTAACAACTGTCATTTCCGAACTGTTTGAAATAACGGGTGTATAGCTCAGTGGCAGAGCAATCGACTGCAGATCGATAGGTCACCGGTTCAACTCCGGTTGCGCCCTATTATTTTTCTTAGTTAGTATATACATAGCTTAGCCAGGATTTCTTTTTGTCAAAAATCAGTTTTGTGAACTGGTTACGCACGTACACTGGCGGACGAGCTAATCCTCCAAAGGGAGGGGAATTTTCTCAAAGAGGGGGGAATTGGCAGAATTTAGGCCGTTTTACCTACACCATTTCAGGAACAAACTCTACTTTTCAGAAATGCCAAAGAGGAGGGAAATCCACTTTTTCGTTCTTCTCTCGTCCGCTAGTGCGCACGTTTGCAATGAATTGAGCGCATTTTTCTTATGTTGTCCAAATGTGATGTGATGTGAAAAAGATTTGATTTTTCGAAAATTCGAAAGCGCGCCAAAAAAACAGATTTGAATTCAAATTGCGCGCCAAGAACTTTTTGGCTAACAAGAAACCCTGGATCCGGCTATATGCATATTTTTTAGTGAGAGGAAAGTTGTCGTGGAAAAGTTTCATCCAGACTTTTTGGGCTCAGCTACAACAATTTGGTCTGCACTGATAAAACATGAAGAGAAATATTGGAATAACTTGAGGGATTTTTGATAAACTTTTCTTTGCCGTATATCATATTTGGAAACACAAGCGAACGAGAAGGGTAAAAGTGGAATTCCGCCCTGTTTGGAATTTTCAGAAAGTAGAGGTTGTTTCTTTAGGTGCAGATAAAATGAGCGGAAAACTGTCAATTCCCCCTTCTTTGGTAAAATTACCCAACTCTTTAGAGGTTTCGCTCGTCCAATCACTTGGAAAACGGTTTATAGGAGTTATGATTCAAACGGTTCAAAATTGTATGGTTGCAAATTTGACAGGTAAAATAACAAAAAGATTGAAAATTATATCAAAAATAATCTGTTTTAACTTTAGAGATATGCGGTTTCTATTACAAACAATTTGGAAAACAACCACGCGGGGGAATTATGATTTTGAATTTAAAATCAGTAGACTGAACTTGAAAAGTCGAGCAGGCAGACATCGATAGAATCAAACACAAATCTAGCACATGAATGAAAATCCACTTTTTGTCAGGACATAACCACATTCATACCTATGTATGTATGTACGTAAAAATTAACACTATAAAAGTTATACAACAAAGCCCCAACAGGTTTCTTCCAACACCTTGGAAACAGTTATAAAAAGGATGTCTATTCAGAAAAAATTAGGCAATTATGTAAAAAAAACGTAAATCTTTTGAAAAAGCGTTGGATGACGTTTTTTCCACCAGACAATCTGATTTTCTTTCATTGACCTTGAACGTATATCTGGTGCGAAGCGAACTGAGCAGTATACATTTAATACACGGTGGCTTGAAAAGGCCGTATGTTGTTTCTGCAAGCAAAACTATTGCCCAAAACTTCTGATAACATGACTGGCCTCAACTCAACTCGATTGACACCATAGTTTAACACAGTATAGCATGGAGTGGTGATGATTGGTGTGCGTGTTAACACTGATTGTCTGATGTTTCATTATCAGATGTTTTGAGAAATATTTTTGCTTGCAGAAACAACATACGGGATTCATCCGAGGTTTCATTCCTCCAATATTTCCAACGCAAAATCAGCAAATCAGATGCTCTTTTGATGTAAAAACACCCTGATTTTTTATGGCATAGAGAAAATTTAAAAACTTGTCTTCGCAATGTTTTGTATGCAAACTTTAGATTTTTTTCGATGCAATTTTTTTTGATTTTATGATATTTTTATTTAGTTTTTCGAACAACTGAGAAGGCTACACTCGTATAGCATATGCAGGGTTTCATGCTAATCTTAACTTAGTTTTTTATCTTCTTTATTTTTCCAGTTGAGTCTGATTCATTGACGTTCAGAGGTGACAAACTGTCTGGTATTACGAACCGGTTTCAGCATAACTTTCTCTATAACGTTTGCGTCCGTTTTTTCATTGTTAACTAATCAGTCAGCCAGTCAGCGGTCAGTCAGCCAGTCAGTAAGTCAGTAAGTCAGTCAGTCAGTCAGTCAGTCAGTTAGTTAGTCAGTTAGTCAGTCAGGCAGTCAGTCAGTTAATCAGTCAGTCATTCAGTCAGTCAGTCAGTAGATAAATAAGCCAGTCAGTCTGTCATTTAATCAATCCGTCAGTCAGTCAGTCAGTCAGTCAGTCAGTCAGTCTGTCAGTCAGTCACTCAGTATGTCAGTCAGCGGTCAGGCAGTTAGTCTGTCAGTCAGCGGTCAGTCAGTCAGTCAGTCATTCACTCACTCATCCACTCACTCATTCACTAACTCACTCACTCACTCACTCACTCACTGACTCACTGACTCACTCACTCACTCACTCACTCACTCACTCACTCACTCACTCACTCACTCACTCACTCACTCACTCACTCACTCACTCACTCACTCACTCACTCACTCACTCACTCACTCACTCACTCACTCACTCACTCACTCACTCCCTCACTCATTCACTCACTCACTCACAAACTAAAATACATCAACAGATTATAGAAACTTCAACGTAATATTTTATTGGCATCATGTCATACTTACAAGGAAGCGAATAACGTCCTCTCTGTAAAACTAATACATATCACCAATTTCATTTACTCATCAGTTTCATGCGAATACAAACTAATGTTTATAAAACTAGTGAATATATAATTAAGAGTGATATTTTATGAATTGACGTCTGATTCACACTACATTCACAGATTTAATGTAAAAAACGGTCAAGCCCGAAGCTCAAACATTTTTTTGTTTAGGTTAAGCATAAGCCTAAGCCGACGTACGTGGCATGTATGTACATATGTAGGTATAACATCTAAGCCTAAGTCAGAGGCTAAGCCTAAGTGGTGACTAAGTCAAGCCTAAACCGAAGTTAGACAATTAACAATGAGTTACTATGGTCAAAAAGCATATCATAAAATATCACTCTTCTAGAGTTTTCGCCGAAAATATCGAATTTCGGCGAAAATTTTCGGATCGGTTTACAATTTCTTTCACATTCCAGTTCTTCTCAACGATGTTTGTTGGTTGACTTTTTCCGGAAGAGAGGGAAAGATTGGGGGTGTGGGTGTGAATTAGGAATGAGGGGGTCCAGATGAGGAGGGAATTTCCGACGGGGGTGGGGAATTCTCACTTTCTACCGTTGGCGAACATGTTGTCCAATTGATTCATCTTGAGCATACCCTGGACCCTGAAATGGAAAAGGCGCGCGTTTAAAAATTCAAATATCATAGAGTGCAATTTGAGAGTTTGAAAGAATATTTTCAGAGTGATACGTTGCTAAATTGGTGAATGTATGATATTTTGAAAAATTCTGATTTGTGGAGTGCCCGAAATTTTTTAGTTCAACGAAAATTTACCGAAATTGATAATGCCGAATTTGAATTCGCCGAAAATGGTTTTCGCCGCATTTGGCTTCGCCAAAATTGATAATGCAGAAATTGAATTCGCCGAAAATGGTTTTCGCCGAAATTGGCTTTGCCGAAAAATGTATTTGCCGGAAACGGTAATATCAA
>CAXIWR010000338.1:43089-45589 GCA_964036265.1 Daptonema setosum | reverse complement strand
ATTTATTTTCACCCGGGAATATCGACCTTTTTGCATTGGTTCTTTTTCCATCTTTCCTGGAGTATCGTTCTATTCAGAGCAACGGAGATTTTAATAGAACTGTGGCAATCTTTTCTTGATACCTAATAACTTATACTCGAGTTTACATCGAGTCAGAGGGAAAGACAAGGTTATTTTAATTTGTGTATTTTTTGTACTGTCACTTTGTATTTTTATTTACATGAAAGATGATTACTGGAGTTTGGTGCACGGGTAAATAGTTATAGATAAGAGGAAAAATTGAATTATAATTTTTCTCATGATAATATTCTCACGGAGCAGACAGTCTAAACCTACCGTTAGCAAATTCACCTAGTGTTACACATCATGTTGAACCGAATCAACAACGACTTCACATGTTTTTGCCAAGGGTGCCTTTCAAGTCCGAGTGGACCCATTTTTTCGGAACTTTTCTGTAAACATTTTTCCTGTTTCTTTTTGACATTCTCGTTCAATTTCTCAGCGATTTTCATTTCGACAAGATTAAGATTTGTATCATGACGTGAAAAAGGTGTACAGAAAAATTCCGAAAAAATTTGCAACTCGGACTATAAGGCACTGGCGGACAAGCCAAACCCCTAAATTGAGGGGAACCATCCCAAAGAGAGGGGAAGTCACAGAAATTAAGCAATTTTACCTACACCTTAGGGAAAAAATATACTTTTTAAAATCCCAAATAGAGGGGGAATTCAACTTTTCCCTCCCCTTCTCGTCCGCTTGAGTATTAAGGCACCTTAATTCATTCAATGCATAATTGATTAAAATACTACGGAATGATCAGTTTGATTGAGCTTTTTTCACTTTCAACACATGGTCACTGATCAGTGAGTGAGTGAGTGAGTGAGTGAGTGAGTGAGTGAGTGAGTGAGTGAGTGAGTGAGTGAGTGAGTGAGTGAGTGAGTGAGTGAGTGAGTGAGTGAGTGAGTGAGTGAGTGAGTGAGTGAGTGAGTGAGTGAGTGAGTGAGTGAGTGAGTGAGTGAGTGAGTGAGTGAGTGAGTGAGTGAGTGAGTGAGTGAGTGAGTGAGTGAGTGAGTGAGTGAGTGAGTGAGTGAGTGAGTGAGTGAGTGAGTGAGTGAGTGAGTGAGTGAGTGAGTGAGTGAGTGAGTGAGTGAGTGAGTGAGTGAGTGAGTGAGTGAGTGAGTGAGTGAGTGAGTGAGTGAGTGAGTGAGTGAGTGAGTGAGTGAGTGAGTGAGTGAGTGAGTGAGTGAGTGAGTGAGTGAGTGAGTGAGTGAGTGAGTGAGTGAGTGAGTGAGTGAGTGAGTGAGTGAGTGAGTGAGTGAGTGAGTGGATAAGTGAGTGTTAGTTACTGATTATTGTTGAATCACTTAATCACTAACGAATAGAGACCACAAGAGGAATCAACTGAAATCAAAGCGGGGGGCATATTTGTAAACTGCACCCACTTTTTGTCAGAATTCGTGCCACCCAACGACAGCTAATAACCATTTGATTGTTTGTACGGCTTAGGCTTAGTTCCGCGCATAGACTGTACGTTAGTGAAGGAGATAGCCTAGTTTAACCTCTTCGTGAATCCAAAATGAAAAAGTCGAATTTGGGATTTTGACAAAAAGTGGGTGCAGTTTCGAAATATGCAAGCGGGGGTGACTAGACAGAGCATTGGAACATTTAGTGCCAGAAGTGATGGTTATAAAAAAAGAGCTTCTGGAGATTCAAGTGAAAAATTGACACGCTAACGTGTCCAATACGGATATAGGCTGGACAATTGATTATTAGAAAATCGGTAACTGTTAAGAATTTACCTAAGCACGTTTTTTTCATTTCAGATTCACATTTTGTCTTATTTTGGATTCAGACCGCGAACTTAAATTTCAATTTCCCAGCGAAAAATGATATTTTTTCAAGAAAATAATTTTTATTCATTTATTTTAAACTTAATATGAACTTTAAATTATAATAAAAACTAATTCAGACCAAAAATTCAAATCACGTTCAAATGATGTGTAATTTGTTACCGAACCCCATTATATTCCTTACAATTCCTTGCAGTTGGGTTTCATGGCCTAAATCCAAAATAAGACAAAATGTGAATCTGAAATTAAAAACGTGCTTAGGTACTTTCTTAACAGTTACAAATTTTCTAATAACCAATTGTCCAGCCTATAACACCTACTGAACATGATGATTGCATGTTATAGCATACAGCTGTTGGGTTGAGTTGAGTCGGACCACCGGTTATTATGCATCACCTTCACTTACAATTGATGCAGCTAACGATTCAAAGTTGGAGTAGTTAACAACAACAACTTTTCACTTGAGTCTCAGGCAGCTCTTGAATAACAAAAAAAAGTTGAGTGAGACAAAGACAGGCTGAAAAGAGTATCTGTAAAAAAGTAATTGATGAAAACTAGCATTTTGTACCAAGAAAACATTTCCAAAATGACTGATACTGAAACATCAGAGAGCATGTTCGGCGTGAAAGGTGGAATGGAATGACTGAGAC
>CAXIWR010000338.1:38089-40589 GCA_964036265.1 Daptonema setosum | reverse complement strand
CAAGTGAAACGTCATGTGAATCTGACACAAATTTTTCTCATAAATTGTATCGCACGCCAAAAATAGATTCGAATTCAAATCGCGTGCAACATCACTCTGACCCATTGGCGGAAAAACCGAACCTCCAAAGGCAGGGGAAAATTCCGCAAAGAAGGGGGAATCGGCAGACATAAGACTCTTTCACTTACACCTTAGAGAATCAACTCTTTTTCGAAAATGCCAAAGAGGGGGGAATTCCACTTTTCCCACCCATTCTCGTCCGCTAGTGCTCTGAGCTCTGACCAGCAAGAGCCTCTGGATTGGCTATTACGTAGTTTTTTTCAAACAGATGTTTCCTGACTTAAGAATATGTTATTTCGCTGATTATGTTACGTAGTTATTTTCAATACTGATAACAATTAACTACAGATTACAGCGAAAACACAATTAATTAGCAGTTGATTGTTTATTGTGGGTACTGACTGATTGAAATGAGTGATACATAGCTGTGGACTATGCAACGGTTTTTCAACGCAGCTGGGAGACTGACTGACTGACTGACTGACTGACTGACTGACTGACGGACTGACTGACTGACTGACGGACAGTCTGACTTGCTGGAAAAACCCTGTTTATAGTACGCAAATTGATTTCAAAACTGTTAGTTACAATTAAATTCTAGAAAAGTTTCACACAATCAACGAAAATTGAGTCCCATTCATTGCGTGTGTGAAAGTATCAAAAGTGATAAAAGTCCGTACCGTTTTTTATGAAAAAAAACACTATGAAACCTTGACCAAGCTATAAGATTCATATCTAAGGTTCTTTGAACCTTGTGAGCCAGGTGACCCTGCTTTCTAAAGCTCCATTCAAGGCGCTACTCCGTGGCTGCACTACCGGACGAGAAGGGGAGGGAAAAATGAATCCCCCTCTTTGGTGGTTTCAAAAAGTAGAGTTTGTTCATTAAAATGTAGGTGAAACTGTATAATTTTTGCCAATTCCCCCCTCTTTGGGAAAATTCCTCTCCCTTTGGAGGTTTACCTCGTTCGCCAGTGCGTGACTGGGTTTCTTTTCACTGGAAACATGTGTTCTGATTCTCAGGTTTGTCGATTCTCTTTTGAATGAGAAGGCAGATCCCAAGTAATACAAAGTGGTTTTTCGAAGCTTTTATGCATCAGGTCAGGTGACCAGGGTTTTTATATCCAATTCAAGGTTAGATTCAATTTTGATTCTCCATGAACACATTAAAGTTTGAGGCATTGAGTCAATAATGACTGACTGACATACTGACAGACTGACAATTTCAGATGTACTTTACTATAAAAGTTATGTTTCTTTTTTCCTTCTTCTTTTTTGTTCTAACTTATGAATTTTACACTTTGGCTGAAGGGTCCCACTAATTCAGGCGTCTCGGTTGAGGGACGAAACGCCATGCTTTTTCTCACTGATATTTAAAATTATACTGACTGACTCACTGGCTGAGTTAGCTCGCTCATTGACTGACTGTCTGACTAAATGCCTAACTGAATGCCTGTTCCTTCGAAAACCTGCATGTACATTGTGTATCAAGTCAGGTGACCAGGATTTCTATGTTCCATGTCAATGTTCCATTTCCTTTCAATGCTCCAATTGAGTGCTCCAATGTTCAATGCTCCGTTCAATGCTCCAATTGAGTGCTCCAATGTTCAATGCTCCGTTCAATGCTCCAATTGAGTGCTCCAATGTTCAATGCTCCGTTCAATGCTCCAATTGAGTGCTCCAATGTTCAATGCTCCGTTCAATGCTCCAATTGAGTGCTCCAATGTTCAATGCTCCGTTCAATGCTCCAATTGAGTGCTCCAATGTTCAATGCTCCGTTCAATGCTCAAATTGAGTGCTCCAATGTTCAATGCTCCGTTCAATGCTCCAATTGAGTGCTCCAATGTTCAATGCTCCGTTCAATGCTCCAATTGAGTGCTCCAATGTTCAATGCTCCGTTCAATGCTCCAATTGAGTGCTCCAATGTTCAATGCTCCGTTCAATGCTCCGTTCAATGCTCTGTTCAATGCTCCAATTGAGTGCTCCAATGTTCAATGCTCCGTTCAATGCTCCAATTGGGTGCTCCAATGTTCAATGCTCCGTTCAATGCTCCAATTGAGTGCTCCAATGTTCAATGCTCCGTTCAATGCTCCAACGGTCAATTCCTTCCATTCTCTTATTTATCACTGGAAAAACAGGTTCACTCATTGGCCGCACTCTTTCAAGGCATGCGAAAAATATTTTCACGGGTACATAATATGTATATTGAAAACACTTGAATTTTAGCACATTGATCATAAATCCATCACATTTTTTGACATTGGTTATGAGAATATCAGCTTGTCAATTTGATTTTCACTAGAACACGCTATAAACAAGCTTGGATATACATAATATGTACATACATGTGGTTTGACGCTGACTGACTGAGTGACTGCCTGACTGATTGACTGACTGACAGACTGACTGACTGACTGACTGACTGACTGACTGACTGACTGAC
>CAXIWR010000338.1:25000-32889 GCA_964036265.1 Daptonema setosum | reverse complement strand
AGTGAGTGAGTGAGTGAGTGAGTGAGTGAGTGAGTGAGTGAGTGAGTGAGTGAGTGAGTGAGTGAGTGAGTGAATGAGTGAGTGAGTGAGTGAGTGGGTGAGTGAGTGAATGAGTGAGTGTTAGTTACTGATTATTGTTGAATCACTTAATCACTAACGAATAGGGTCCACAAGAGGAATCAACTGAAATCAAAGCGGGGGTGAGGGTGACTAGACAGAGCATTGGAACATTTAGCGCCAGAAGTGAGCTTTTTTCACTCTCAACACATGGTCACTGATGAGTGAGTGAGTGAGTGAGTGAGTGAGTGAGTGAGTGAGTGAGTGAGTGAGTGAGTGAGTGAGTGAGTGAGTAAAACAGAGTGAGTGAGTGAGTGAGTGAGTGATTGAGTGAGTGAGTGAGTGAGTGAGTGAGTGAGTGAGAGAGTGAGTGAGTGAGTGAGTGAGTGAGTGAGTGAGTGAGTGAGTGAGTGAGTGAGTGAGTGAGACAGAACTATACAGAACATTGGAAAATTTAGTGCCAGAAGTGATGGCTATAAATAAAGAGCTTCTGGAGATTCAAGCGAAAAAGTGCCACGCTAACGTGTCCAATACGGATAACACCTACTGAACATGATGATTGCATGTTATTGGCATACAGCTGTTGGGTTGAGTTGAGTCGGACAGCCGGTTATTATGCATCACCTTCACTTACAATTGATGCAGCTAACGATTCAAAGTTGGAGTAGTTAAACAACAACAACTTTTCACTTGAGTCTCAGGCAACCCTTTAATAAGTAACAATAAAAGTTGAGTGAGACAAAGACAGGCTGAAAAGAGTATCTGTAAAAAGTTATTGATGAAAACCAGCGTTTTGTACCAAGAAAACATTTCCAAAATGACTGACACTGAAACATCAGAGAGCATGTACGGCGTGAAAGGTGGAATGGAATGACTGAGCCCGAATGAATGAATGAATGATATCTGAAATCTCGTATAAGGTTATATAGCCATCAGAAAAGCAGAATACAACCAACCACAGAAAATTATCCTTTCATTAATGGTATGCAAATTCTTCTCAGTAATACCTACCGTAAGATGGTAATGTAAGAATCAAAGTGCTTCACTACAGTACTCAGCTGAGAATGAGTGTACTGTAAATTACCAATTAGCATACTAATGTGGTATGGACGTACGGATTGATGAGTGGGTGTTCAAAGGACTGACTGACTGAATGACTGAATGAGTGGCTGAGTGGCTGACTGACTGACTGACTGAATGACTGAATGACGGACTGTAAGCATTAGTGACAAGCTGATAAACAGAATATCAGGGGAAAATAACATTTTATAAGAGACTGGTTCTTTAAAATACACCACGTCTTCAACTATTCAAAGTTCAATATTTTTTACTATTTGTCTGACTGACTGACTGACTTACTGAAATGAAAGTCTGATTGACCGACTGACTGACTAGCTCACTGACTGATTGAAAACTAAATATCATTTTAATTTCCGTGACTATAGTTTTGTAATAATCATGTTATGCTGTGATTCATAATAAATAGTTGGTTGTTTCCGGTTCATGAAATATCCATGTGGTTGAACTAAAAATACTGCACCATAATACGAAAGGTTATCTAAGCGACTGATTGACAGACTGTTTGACTGACTGACTGTCTGAAAGACTGACTGACTGACTGACTGACTGCCTGACTGACTGACTGACTGACTGACTGACTGACTGACTGACTGACTGACTGTCCGATTGACTGATGGTTAAGGCGCTTCGGGTTCAACAGGAAACGTTAACAAGAAACAGTAAAGTCAAATTCGGAAAACAAGATAATTTATCCCGCAAACGGAAGCTTCTGTGCGTGATGAAAAGAATTCATGAGTATTGTTATACGTAACCCCACTGACCGTCTGTCTGTCAGACTGATTGTCTGACTGACTGACTGATTGACTAACTGACTCACTGACTCACTAACTTACTGACTCACTGACTCACTGACTGATTGACTGACTGGCTGGCTGGCTGATTGACTGACTAACTGTCTGACTGCCTGACTGACTCACTGACTGGCTGACTGACTGACTAACTGGAACTGACTGACTGACCGACTGGCTGACTGACTGAAACTGACTGACTGATTGACTGACTGACTTACTGACAGACAGACTGACTACATGACTGACTAACTGAAATTGACTGACTGACCGACTGACTGACTGACTGACAGACTGACTGGCTACCTGACTGACTGACTGTTCTTTTTTCAGGCTTCATTCTGGCTTTCACTAGATATTACTCAAAAGATGTTGGCTGACAATATGGATGTGTTAGTACGCTCGATCTGACTGACTTTTTAACTAGGTTTTATTACCCGGAGGGCAGGTGTGAGCCGCTGGGGGAGGGGGGCGGGTAGGGGGTTTACCCCCCACCCCTCCCCCCGAGCATCGAGACTTTCACCCAAAAGCCGACATGAAAATACGTCTACAACTTCGTTAGGAATGCAATGGTGAAAGAAGTCTAGTCCTACCAAGAAAGTGAACAATTTCAGGTATCCTGATTCGAACCCACGACCTTCTGTTCAGTACACAGACGTGCCAACCGCTACATCACAGGTACTCCTGTCTGCCACATGTCCATTCACAGTGTGCCGTCTAAATTTGACTCACTAGTCAGTGAGATCGTCACGAAGTCTGTTGCTTTATATAGCTTAGTTAAGCTATCTAAGTTATAAAAAATTAATTCCACGTACCGGTCACGCACATACTCTATGATATGAATGAGGTGGTGTGCAAACGTCATGTGAATCAGAAACAGATTTTTCTCATAAATTTTATCGCACGCCAAAAAATAGATTTGAATTCAAATTGCGTGCAACTTATCACTCTGACCCACTGACGGACGAACCGAACCTCCAAAGTGAGGGGAAAATTCCCCAAAGAGGGGGAATCGGCAGAAATAAGACTCTTTCACTTACACCTTAGAGAACCAACTCTTTTTCGAAAATGCCAAAGAGGGGGAATTCCACTTTTCCCACCCATTCTCGTCCGCTAGTGCTATGACCAACAAGAGCCTCTGGATTGGCTATTACGTAGTTTTTTTTCAAACAGATGTTTACTGTCTTAAAAATGTGCGTAGTTTTTTTTCAAACAGATGTTTACTGTCTTAAAAATGTGATATTTCGCTGATTATGTTACGTAATTTTTTTCAATATTGATAACAATTAACTACAGATTACAGCGAAAACACAATTAATTAGCAGTTGATTGTTTATTGTGGGTACTGACTGATTGAAATGAGTGATAGCTGTATACTATGCAACGGTTTTTTAACGTTGCTGGGAGACTGACTGACTGACTGACTGCATGACTAACTGACTGACTGGTTTGCTGGGAAAACCTTGTTTAGGTTTAATTGATTTCAGAACAAAAAAAATCTAAAAAAGTTTCACACAACCTTTACACAAATAACGAACACTGCCTGCGTCCAATTCAAAGCAAATGTGGTAAGGGTCCGTACCGTTTTTTTATAAAAAGAAACCTTGACCAAGCTAAAAGATCCATATGTATAAGGTTCTTTGAACCTTGTAAGCCAGGTGACCCTGCTTTCTAAAGCCCCATTCACGACGTTAGTGCGTGGCTGCACTAACGGACGAGAAGGGGAGGGAAAAGAGAATTTCCTTTCTTTGGTGATTTCAAAAAGTGAGTTTGTTCTTTAAGATGTAAGTCAAACTGCATAGTTTCTGCCAATTCCTCCCTCTTTGGGAAAATTCCTCTCCCTTTGGAGGTTTACCTCGTCCGCCAGTGCGTGGCTGGGGTCCTTTTCACTGCAAACATGTGTTCAGGTAGGACGAATCTCTTTTGAATGAGAAGGCAGATCCCAAGTAATACAAAGTGGTTTTTCGAAGCATTTATGCATCAGGTCAGGTGACCAGGATTTTTATATCCAATTCGAGGTTGTCTGACAGACTGACTTACAGACTGAGTGACAGACTGACTGACTGACTGACTGACTGACTGACTGACTGACTGACTGACTGACTGACTGACTGACTGACTGACTGAATGACTGACTGACTGACTGACTGACTGACTGACTGACTGACTGACTAACTGACTGACTGACTGACTGACTGACTGACTGACTGACTGACTGACTGACAAACTGACTAACAGACTGAGTGAGAGATTGAGTGACATACTGACTGACTAACGGACTGACTGACTGGCTCACTGACTGACTGACTGACTGACTGTTCAATCGACTGACTGAATGCATGACTGCTGTGTTTCTTTGAAAACCTGTATACACATATCAAGTCAGGTGACCAGGATTTCTGTATTCCAATTCTGTGTTCATTTCCTTTAATGCACTACTTTTATTTAACACTGGAAAAAACAGGTTCACTCATCGGCCGTCCTCTTTCACGGCATGCGAAAAATACTTTAACGATACATAATATATTGAAAACACTTGAATTTTAGTAGAGCATGCTCAGCACCATAAATCCATCACATTTTTTTTGCATTGGTTTTGAAAATATCAGCTTGTCAATTGGATTTAACTAGAACACACTATAAACAAGGTTGGAAATTCATATGTACACTCATGGATGTGGTTTGACGCTTTGATTGACTGACTGACTTACTGACCTGACTGACAGACTAACTGACTGACTGACTGAGTGACTGACTGACTGACTGTTGGTTCTCGAAATGTGTAGCAGTCTGTCGTTTTGACTTTCACTGGATCCCACTCAAACCATGTTTGGTTACTCATTCACGCATGAATGTGTTTGATTCAACATGACAATTTCTCAGCAAGAATAACATTTCCAGCTTATCTAGGGTTAGTTTTTACTCGACGTTTATTTAGCGCGCCAATGAAATTCAGATTTCATTTCATTCTTTTATTTTAACATGCGTTCAAAGTCTTTTTTTTTGTTGGAATTTCACCTTTTTTACTTTGCATTGACTGACTTACTGACAGACTGACTGACTGAATGACTGAATGACTGACTTTCTGACAGACTGACTGACTGAATGACTGAATGACTGACTTACAGACAGACTGACTGACTGACTGACTGACTTACTGACTTACTGAAATACTGACTGACTGACTGTCTGACTTACTGACTGACTGACTGACTGACTGACTGACTGACTGACTGACTGACTGACTGACTGACTGACTGACTGACTGACTGACTGACTGACTGACTGACTGACTGACGGACTGACTGACTGCCTGACTGACTGACTAAATTATATACAGTCGTATAGACAGACAGACCACAACACAGACAGCAACGCACACGTTGAGATTTGACGTGGAAAATCGAAATTGAATCTCACCATTGAGCTAAGATGTAGTCCAAACTTGACAGTCAGACTTCATTATGTACATATGGGTATGTATGTGTACCTCGCGGCAAAACTTTCCCAGAGTCAAAAATCATACATAACAGGTCTGCCGCGAAATACATATGTACCTATGAATGACCTGGAAGCATTTTTTTGTTGTTGGTTGGTTGTCTCGCTCGGATTAAGACTTCGCCGGGTCCCAATCACGAATGGTGCTTGCCATAGGCATATCGCGCAACCAAGTTCCAAGTCACTCCATCGGATGTTCAAGGCATAATCTTTAACGACCATCACCCGGTAGGTCACACTTCTGTTTTGACTGCCATAAGGCTTTTTGGGTGACGGCCCCGGGATTCGAACCCGTGTTCGCATATTTGGAAATGACTGTACCGGTTTTTAGTCAAAATCCCAAATTCGACTGTTTTATTTTGGATTCACGAAGATGCAAAGCTAGGCTATCTCCTTTACTAACGTACAGTCTGTGTTCGGAACTCAGCCGAAGCCGTACAAACAATCATATGGTTATTTGCTGTCGTTGGGTCGCACGAATTCTGACCAAAAAACCGGTACAGTTTCCAAATACGCAACCTGGAAGCCCACGGTAAAAACAAGTTATCACCGGTCAAGTTCCATTCCAGTAAAAACGTTGCCATTGCTTGAGCGAGATGATCCAGGATTGAAAAAAAAACTAATCAAATTTGTGCTCAACGTCCCGTCCCGTTCAAATGACATGTGGGCGAATATTGTTTAAACCGGACTGATTGACTGATTGACTGACTGACTGACTGACTGACTGACTGACTAACTGACTGACTGACTATTGCTTTGCCTGAGGTGATCCAGGATCGCAAAAACAAAATTAATCAAAATTTCACTCATCGTCCCGTTCAAATGACGTGTGGGCGAAGATTATTGAACCCTGGGGCATTGAATAAAAAATATTTTATGGGCGTTCTTCAAATTAAAGTATGATTGAGTGACCCGATGGTTTGTATTTCAAAGAATCTGGAAGTATCTTTATTCAATAAGGATAATGAAGATGAGAGCACACGATGACTGACTGACTGACTGATTAAATGATTGACTAACTAACTGACTGTGTGACTGACTGATAGACTGACTGATAGACATACGTCGTATTCTATGCCGAGGTCATGGTTCATTGGTCCACAGTTTTTCACTTTAATCAAATGTAAAAAATGACCGGAACACCTGATCTGCAAAACATTGGAACGAAAAAGTTGTATTTTGTTTCTCGGAGTTTTCTTTTTCGATGACGTTTTCTACAATTGAAACATTATCCTTTCTATTTTCCTTCCTTTCTTATTCTGAAAGCAGGTTCAGCAGAAGTCTGGTACATGCGAATAAAAATGAACCACATTTCCCTACAGAAAATCAAAGTAATAAATCACACGTGGTCGGTGGGTTGTACATTAGATTTTTTAATTACAACAGTAACATTTGCTAAGAATTGATGATCGAAAAAACTGAGTAGCGGGGAAAAATCACTTTTCATCCAGTGTCTTCACATGTTGTATACGTCTATTCGTGGTCTCATCCCGCCTTGATAGTCAGTTAAAAACAGTTTCAAAAAATATTATCAGAAACAGTTACAAAAATAGTTTCAAAAATAAATTCAAAAACTGTTACAAAACCAGTTTCGAAAGCCGTTTCAAAAACAGTTTCGAAAACAGTACCAAAACAATTTCAAAACAGTTCCAGAGTTAAATTTGTTTCATTTGACACATATTGCGCTTGCTTCGTTGGGCTTTTTATGAATGGACGTTAACATATGTTATACAACATGTTGGCTGGTTTTTCTACACTTTAATGAAACTTGTAGAGGCTTAATAAAACCTGGAATTGAAATAAATTGGATGGCTTAAAAAAGTTTCAAAAACAGTTTTGAAAATAGTTTCACAACAGTTCTACAATCTAATTCTTTTCATTTGACACTGGAACGTCATATGAATATTGCTTCTTTGGGCTTTCCATGAATGGACGTTAACATACAGGGTGGGCCAAAAAAAACCATACGATTTTGAACGTTAATAACTCGATCTATAAAAATCCGATTCAATCGTTTTTGCTCTCATTTGAAAGCCAATATTTCAACTTAAAATCCCTCAGATTTTAGTTGTGTTTTATGGAGTTGCCCAGAAGTTACAGAAGAAAGTTTGAAACATCGTGTATTTTTTGCGAAAAAATCATCGAAATGCATGGACTATTGTGTTTTAAAAACTGTAAACGGAGTTTTTCAATTTATGAATGAATGAAATACATCAAATAACAACTAGTTAAACCTTGTTGATCAAAAATAAATGAATGGACACTCAATTTGATCATTTTCCTGAACCACCAAAGCCTGAGCTCAGGGTTAAATTTGTCAATGGCGGCTATGACATTCACCTTGAATTTTTCTTCCAAGCCCTAAATATGGTTCTCCAGAGTTTCCAAGTTAGAATTGAGCTCAGCAAACTCTATTTCCCTTATTGAACTTTTCAAATTTAGAAATTCGTTGCCCAAAAGGAACAT
>CAXIWR010000338.1:0-20000 GCA_964036265.1 Daptonema setosum | reverse complement strand
ATTCTACACAGGAGCATCATTATTAGAATAGGCAAACAGCATAATGTGCGAGTGAAATTTAATATCAAATTTGTCTGCAATGGCTCGCGTTTGAGAATTTACAAAAAACTTTGTTTGGTTCACGACCCCATCAAATTTACATATGACCGGCCTCTCCGGGGTTTCTAGCAAGTTCAGAAAATATTTGATGGGCAATTTTAATTTCAAACTGATTTTGGTTTTGAGAATCCATGTTTTATCTTTTTCTTTTTACTCTGGACTCTGAAAAATGTGCTTTTCTCAAATTAAATTCCAGATAACACTGTGCTGTTACATACTGTAACATACTATAACATACTGTAACATACTGTAACATACTATAACATACTATAACATACTGTAACATTCTGTAACATATTATAACATACTGTAACATACTGAAACATACTGTAACATACTGCAACATACCATAACATACTATAACATACTGTAACATACTGTAACAAACTGTAACCAATCATACCTTTCTCCTGTACAAATTCCAGGTTTCATGATTTATTATGATTTTTCAGAAAGCACAGTTGTAAGTTTTAATAAAATCTTCTGAAATTATTTCTAGTAAACTACTTCGTGAGCACCGATGAGTCATTAACTTTGTTTGTGAACTCTGATAGAAAAGTTACCGACTTTTTCATAATTATAACTATAAAAGTTAACAAGTGTTTTCATTGAAAATAAAAATAAAAGTCTGATAACGAGTAACATACATACATACATTATATGATAACAATTTGGCTGTTTACTGTTTATTCAAGAGATAAAACGTGAAGCGATCGTTATGAATTCAGTTTCGGATATATTTTCGACCACTAGCGGACAAGAAGGGTGGGAAAAGAGGAATTCCCCCCTCTTTGGTACTTCCAAAAAGTAGAGTTTGTTCCCTAATGTGTAGGTATAATGACCTAATTTCAGCCGATTACCTCCTCTTTGGAAAAATTTCCATCCCTTTGGGAATTTAGCTCGTTCGCCAGTGGTTTCGACCAAATGAGAAATGCGAGTGAATACCGTTTCAGGGCATTGCCCGTTAGTTGATTCAACCTCTTTGGCCACTACGAAAACCCCATTCTGATATGATGTTAGTGGGCCATGTCGGCTTCAGTAATAAAAAAATCCCACAAAAACACATATTTAATATTATTTTCAAGCAGTTTTTTCTGTGGTCAGACTTTCAGAAATACATCGCTGAAGTCACTGTGTTAGTTTGCCCAATATACAAACAAGATCCATATACAGGGCAGTAGACCATTAAAAGCGAGTCTGTTAAAACAGTGGGGTAAGATCGTACTAGCGTATAAAGCATACAGTTATCATAAGCCCATTCACCCTTTCTCGGAAAACCATAGTAAGTGGGTGAGTGAGTGAGTGAGTGAGTGAGTGAGTGAGTGAGTGAGTGAGTGAGTGAGTGAGTGAGTGAGTGAGTGAGTGAGTGAGTGAGTGAGTGAGTGAGTGAGTGAGTGAGTGAGTGAGTGAGTGAGTGAGTGAGTGAGTGAGTGAGTGAGTGAGTGAGTGAGTGAGTGAGTGAGTGAGTAAGTGAGTGAGTGAGTGAGTGAGTGAGTGAGTGAGTGAGTGAGTGAGTGAGTGAGTGAGTGAGTGAGTGAGTGAGTGAGTGAGTGAATGAGAGCATGAGTGAGTGACTGCTTCTTTCATCTCAGCGAATATCACACACGATAGAGCTCTGTCAGCAGTCAACTCTAAAAAATGTATATATCACAATGAAATTGCACAAGAAATCCAGCAAAATCATGATCTGACTATAACCTGGAATAGTGGATCTTTTATTCCGTGTTTGCTTAAGACGACCCTTAAGCGATCCCCCCCCCCTTCTTATACCGTCTTGGATCCCATCACTGGCGGATGAGCTAAACCTCAACAGAGGGGAAATCTCTCCAAAGAGGGGAATTAAAATTTTTTAGACCATTTTACATACACCTTTGAGAAGAAGCAATTTCTTGAAACCGCCAAAGAGGGGTGAATTCCACTCTTCCCTCCACTTCTCATCCGCGAGTGGGTTCTACCAGGAATCCGTTATAGGCTATTGGTATACTTGGTAGTCTAGCATTCACAGTTAATTATAATTTTGAATTTAAGTTCGCGCCAAATTGGCGATTTACGAAAAAGAGAACTCGCGTCGTTCTGGGAAGTATGTAGCATGCATCTTGGCCAATGTATCTTGTTGTGAAAAATCATTTCCACGAACCCGTGGCGCAGATTTACATTGGTTGAAGCGCAGTGTTGTTCAATTGTTGGGTGAAAAATATTTTATTTCTTGAAAATTTGAACGCGCGCCAAAAACATATTTGAATTCAAATTGCGCGCAAAAAATAAACGAACGATAGAAAACATTATGTTTTTTGCAAACCATTATGATTGGTATATCAATGGTACATTCATACAGTAATGTAGTTAGCGAGCCACTGATATTTGATCCCATGACCTGGAGTCTACCAGCCAATGTCTTCCAATGAATGCATGGTTTGATTCAGAATTTCTGGTAAGTAAGAGTACTTGTAAAAACAATTAAAACAGATGCCGTTTTACAGGAAAACACTGGCCTAAAAGCAGCGATTAAATTATGGACGCTTTCGAGATTATAGTGGGAGGTGAAATAACATTGTTGTTCAGATCATGAAACATCATTTTAAAAACTTGTTGAGTGAAACAAACGCTTATTCGTAAAAAAATTAAAGCATACATTGACAATACACCGATTCCAATAAATAAATAAAAAAAACTAAATAGCCCGTAAAACACTACCTTTTACACAGTACTCAGATGTTGGGCCACAAGCTAGTTCAGTGCACGTTAGCCAAGTGTGTGGGCCAAGATTGGAAGCTGATGTTTCACGGTCTGAGCAAACTAGATTGTGTGTTATTCACTGGAATCTTGAAAGCATCTGTATGCCGCATATCAGTGTGAGCGTTGCAGTCTTCCCGTAATGATAAATACACACGAACCATAAACCGAACTGATCGGATGACCATTCCTATTGTTAGTGTTCTACGAACAACAGCCCAAACAAACAATAAACCGGTACCATATACATGTCACACTTGTTATTCTGAACTTTTGGAATAACAGGTCCACTGAAGTTCAGCGCTGGGTACGGTTTTAACTTAGGTTAGTTGTTGGATTATGAAATGCTGAGCATGCTCAGGAACTAATGAAGCTAAAACAACGAGGAAGAAGGCCTAACTAGTGAACAAAATACTGACTAAATTGAGACTTAAGACCACATAAAAAAATACAATCCTGAAACTGAAACCGAACACATACGGGTAAGATGAGGATCATACCATACTCCAGAAATCGATCCGATGACCGTCAAAAACTTTCTCGCTAAGAAGCAGTGTCAGTTGCCTGTATCATGAGTGACATCTAAGGTTCCTGAGATGGTCCTAGAAATACATAACCCAAATATGAGTGTGGGTCCTGAGATGGTCCTGGAAATACATAACCCAAATATGAGTGTGGGTCCTTAGATGGTCCTAGAAATACATAACCCAAATATGAGTGTGGGTCTTGAGTTGGTCCTTGAAATCCATAACCCAAATATGAGTGTTGGTCCTGAGATGGTCCTAAAAATACATAACCCAAATATGAGTGTTGGTCCTGAGATGGTCCTAAAAATACATAACCCAAATATGAGTGTTGGTCCTGAGATGTTCCTCGAAATACATAACCCAAATATGAGTGTAGGTCCTGAGATGGTCCTGGAAATACATAACCCAAATATGAGTGTGAGTTCTGAGATGGTCCTAGAAATACATAACCCAAATATGAGTGTGGGTACTGAGATGGTCCTGGGAATACATAACCCAAATATGAGTGTTGGTCCTGAGATGGTCCTAAAAATACATAACCCAAATATGAGTGTTGGTCCTGAGATGGTCCTAGAATTACATAACCCAAATATGAGTGTGGATCCTGAGATGGTCCTGGAAATACATAACCCAAATATGAGTGTGGGTCCTGAGATGGTCCTAGAAATACATAACCCAAATATGAGTGTGGGTCCTGAGATGGTCCTAGAAATACATAACCCAAATATGAGTGTTGGTCCTGAGAAGGTGCTGGAAATACATAACCCAAATATGAGTGTTGGTCCTGAGATGGTCTTGGAAATACATAACCCAAATATGAGTGTTGGTCCTGAGATGGTCCTAGAAATACATAACCCAAATATGAGTGTGGCTCCTGAGATGGTCCTGGAAATACATAACCCAAATATGAGTGTTGGTCCTGAGATGGTCCTAGAAATACATAACCCAAATATGAGTGTGGGTCCTGAGATGGTCCTAGAAATACATAACCCAAATATGAGTGTGGGTCCTGAGATGGTCCTAGAAATACATAACTTAAATATGAGTGTTGGTCCTGAGATGGTCTTGGAAATACATAACCCAAATATGAGTGTTGGTCCTGAGATGGTCCTAGAAATACATAACCCAAATTTGAGTGTGGCTCCTGAGATGGTCCTGGAAATACATAACCCAAATATGAGTGTTGGTCCTGAGATGGTCCTAGAAATACATAACCCAAATATGAGTGTGGGTCCTGAGATGGTCCTAGAAATACATAACCCAAATATGAGTGTGGGTCCTGAGATGGTCCTAGAAATACATAACTTAAATATGAGTGTTGGTCCTGAGATGGTTCTAGAAATACATAACACAAATATGAGTGTTGGTCCTGAGATGGTCCTGCGAATATATAACCCAAATATGAGTGTTGTTCCTGAGATGGTCCTAGAAATACATAACCCAAATATGAGTGTGGGTCCTGACCTGAGATGGTCCTGGAAATACATAACCCAAATATGAGTGTTGGTCCTGAGATGGTCCTAGAAATACATAACCCAAATATGAGTGTGGGTCCTGAGATGGTCCTGGAAATACATAACCCAAATATGAGTGTTGGTCCTGAGATGGTCCTAGAAATACATAACCCAAATATGAGTGTGGGTCCTGAGATGGTCCTGGAAATACATAACCCAAATATGAATGTTGGTCCCGAGATGGTCCTAGAAATACATAACCCAAATATGAGCGTGGGTCCTGAGATGGTCCTAGAAATGTATAACTTAAATATGAGTGTTGGTCCTGAGATGGTTCTAGAAATACATAACCCAAATATGAGTGTTGGTCCTGAGATGGTCCTGGAAATACATAACCCAAATATGAATGTTGGTCCCGAGATGGTCCTAGAAATACATAACCCAAATGTGAGTGTTGGTCCTGAGATGGTCCTGGAAATACTTAACCCAAAAATGAGTGTGGGTCCTGAGATGGTCCTAGAAATACATAACCCAAATATGAGTGTTGGTCCTGAGATGGTCCTGGAAATCCTTAACCCAAATATGAGTGTGGGTCCTGAGATGGTCCTGGAAATACATAACCCAAATATGAGTGTTGGTCCTGAGATGGTCCTGGAAATACATAACCCAAATATGAGTGTTGGTCCTGAGATGGTCCTAGAAATATGTACATAACCCAAATATGAGTGTTGGTCCTGAGATGGTCCTGGAAATACATAACCCAAATATGAGCCAAATATGAGTGTGGGTCCTGAGATGGTCCTAGAAATACATAACCCAAATATGAGTGTGGGTCCTGAGATGGTCCTGGAAATACATAACCCAAATATGAGTGTTGGTCCTGAGATGGTCCTAGAAATACATAACCCAAATCTGAGTGTTGGTCCTGAGATGGTCCTGGAAATACTTAACCCAAATATGAGTGTGGGTCCTGAGATGGTCCTAGAAATACATAACCCAAATATGAGTGTTGGTCCTGAGATGGTCCTGGAAATACTTAACCCAAATATGAGTGTGGGTCCTGAGATGGTCCTGGAAATACATAACCCAAATATGAGTGTTGGTCCAAAGATGGTCCTGGAAATACATAACCCAAATATGAGTGTTGGTCCTGAGATGGTCTTAGAAATATGTACATAACCCAAATATGAGTGTTGGTCCTGAGATGGTCCTAGAAATACATAACCCAAATAGGAGTGTGGGTCCTGAGATGGTCCTAGAAATACATAACCCAAATATGAGCGTGGGTCCTGAGAAGGTCCTAGAAATGTATAATTTAAATATGAGTGTTGGTCCTGAGATGGTTCTAGAAATACATAACCCAAATATGAGTGTTGGTCCTGAGATGGTCCTGCAAATATATAACCCAAATATGAGTGTTGGTCCTGAGATGGTCCTAGAAATACATAACCCAAATATGAGTGTGGGTCCTGAGATGGTCCTGGAAATACATAACCCAAATATGAGTGTTGGTCCTGAGATGGTCCTAGAAATACATAACCCAAATATGAGTGTGGGTCCTGAGATGGTCCTGGAAATACATAACCCAAATATGAGTGTTGATCCTGAGATGGTCCTAGAAATACATAACCCAAATATGAGTGTGGGTCTTGAGATGGTCCTGGAAATACATAAAGCCAAATATGAATGTTGGTCCCGAGATGGTCCTAGAAATACATAACCCAAATATGAGTGTTGGTCCTGAGATGGTCCTGCAAATACATAACCCAAATATGAGTGTGGGTCCTGAGATGGTCCTGGAAATACATAACCCAAATATGAGTGTGGGTCCTGAGATGGTCCTAGAAATACAAAACCCAAATATGAGTGTTGGTCCTGAGATGGTCCTAAAAATACATAACCCAAATATGAGTGTTGGTCCCGAGATGGTCCTAGAAATACATAACCCAAATGTGAGTGTTGGTCCTGAGATGGTCCTGGAAATACTTAACCCAAAAATGAGTGTGGGTCCTGAGATGGTCCTAGAAATACATAACCCAAATATGAGTGTTGGTCCTGAGATGGTCCTGGAAATCCTTAACCCAAATATGAGTGTGGGTCCTGAGATGGTCCTGGAAATACATAACCCAAATATGAGTGTTGGTCCTGAGATGGTCCTGGAAATACATAACCCAAATATGAGTGTTGGTCCTGAGATGGTCCTAGAAATATGTACATAACCCAAATATGAGTGTTGGTCCTGAGATGGTCCTACAAATACATAACCCAAATATGAGTGTTGGTCCCGAGATGGTCCTAGAAATACATAACCCAAATATGAGTGTTGGTCCTGAGATGGTCCTGGAAATACATAACCCAAATATGAGTGTTGGTCCTGAGATGGTCCTAGAAATATGTACATAACCCAAATATGAGTGTTGGTCCTGAGATGGTCCTAGAAATACATAACCCAAATATGAGTGTTGGTCCCGAGATGGTCCTAGAAATACATAACCCAAATATGAGTGTTGGTCCTGAGATGGTCCTGGAAAAACATAACCCAAATATGAGTGTGGGTCCTGAGATGGTCCTGGAAATACATAACCCAAATATGAGTGTTAGTCCTGAGATGGTCCTAGAAATACATAACCCAAATATGAGTGTTGGTCCTGAGATGGTCCTGGAAATACATAACCCAAATATGAGTGTTGGTCCTGAGATGGTCCTGGAAATACATAACCCAAATATGAGTGTTGGTCCCGAGATGGTCCTAGAAATACATAACCCAAATATGAGTGTTGGTCCTGAGATGGTCCTGGAAATACATAACCCAAATATGAGTGTTGGTCCTGAGATGGTCCTGGAAATACATAACCCAAATATGAGTGTTGGTCCTGAGATGGTCCTGGAAATATATAACCCAAATATGAGTGTTGGTCCCGAGATGGTCCTAGAAATATGTACATAACCCAAATATGAGTGTTGGTCCTGAGATGGTCCTAGAAATACATAACCCAAATATGAGTGTTGGTCCCGAGATGGTCCTAGAAATACATAACCCAAATATGAGTGTTGGTCCTGAGATGGTCCTAGAAAGAGTCGGAGAATTTCCATAAAAGGAAACGGCATTAAAGGAAACTGCATAATAGGAAACTGCATAAAAGGAAACTGCATAAAAGGAAACTGCATAAAAGGAAACTGCATAAAAGGAAACTGCATAAAAGGAAACGGCATGATGGGAAACAGCATAAAAGGAAACTGCATAATAGGAAACAGTATAAAAGGAAACCGCATAAAAGGAAACTGCATAAAAGGAAACTGCATAAAAGGAAACTGCATAAAAGGAAACTGCATAAAAGGAAACTGCATAAAAGGTATCTGCATAAAAGGAATCTGCATAAAAGGAAACTGCATAAAAGGAAACTGCATAAAAGGAAACTGCATAAAAGGAAACTGCATAAAATGAAAATCTATTCAAAAAGGTAAATCCATCCATAATTCAAAAGGTAATTGTATCCAAGGGAATTTTTATAAATCTTCAAAAAAGGGAAATCACATCCAAAGGAAAATGTATAAATAGGTATTCACATCCAGGGAAAATTTATAAATAGGTAATCACCTCAAACGGAAAATTTATAAATAGGTAATAGCATTCAAAGGAAATTTCATCCACGGTAATTTCATACAGTTGACAAAACGAAGGATAATTTGATCACTCAACCACTCACTCACCTGTTTAGCTCATCTCTAACAACGGGAATATCCATACTCATGATGAATGGCGGTATTAGAATAATAATTAGAAAGTGTAATTACTGAGCAAATATATTATATATAGTATGGAAATTCACAGCTATAAAACTACACTGTACTGAGGCGCAGGTTCACGTCATGTGGAGTAGGGTAGGACTGTAATTAGAAAACTGATTTGGATCGTAAAATGACGCAAGTGTGAAATATAAAAATGAAGAACAATAAAATAAGTGGCCTGACCGCATATTTGGAAACTGCACCCACTTTTTGTCAGATTCCCAAATTTGACTTTTTCATTACAAACGTACAGTCGTTGTTCGGAACTAAGCCTAAGCCGTACAAACAATCAAATGGTTATGAGTTGACGTTGGTTAGCAAGAATTTTGACAACAAGTGGGTGCAGTTTCCAAATATGCGGCCTGACCGGCCTGGCAAGGTCATAGGGTAATACAGTTAAAAAGAGAGTGAGAGAAAGAATAGATGTTTGGTAACTTTTCTAGAATCGAATAATGACTTCGAAGAAAGTTCTACCTATATGAACAACGTAAAACTCGTCAAGCGGATATACCGTATCCGCACCGCCTATGTAACCGTGGTCAGCAGAACAAATGTCATTTTTGAAACATTACTTTGCACACAGTCATATTACATGCGAATTCTAACTACATATTCGAACAGAATTCATTTAAACATAACATAATCTCGCGTGTATGAAGGCCTGAAGAAAAGTTTGAAGAAGAGCCTATATTCACTCTCACTCACTCACTCACTCACTCACTCACTCATTCACTCACTCACTCACTCACTCACTCACTCACTCACTCACTCACTCACCTCACTCACCCACTCATGATGGAACCGGAGGAACGCGGAGGAACCGCCGTCTGTCGGCGGCGACGTCTTCCACCGCGACAACCACGAACGGGCGGCAACGACGAAGCTCCACCCACATGCCCGTTACGAAGCTAAAGCAAAGTCAATATAAAATTTGAATAACGTCCCATTGAGCTAACTATAAAAAATTAAATAATGTTTCGTTGTGCTGCCATGGGCATAAAAATGTAACATATAAGCGACTGACTGCCGCTCGACGAAATGACAACATCCGATTCATTTGCAGCCTCCTTCATAGAATGAGTGAGTGAGTGAGTGAGTGAGTGAGTGAGTTACTTTACCTCGCGTTCCTGGCGGTTCCTATACTGCTGCCTACGCCGTTCCTCAGTATCCTGGTTTCGCGAGGCTGAGTGAGCGCGGCTCTTCGCTTGTTTATTTTTCTGCTGTTCTGCGGAAGAATTCGGTTTTTTTCTTGATCGTTGTGGGGCATCACTGTAATGGAGCATACTTGTTTTTGTTATAAAGGTTCACAACAACAACAACAACAACAACAATTTGACAGTTATTATGGTCATTATTAACCTGTCGCTTCTTTCCTCTTCAGATTCATTCCCGTTGTCATCATCACCCGGTGCATCCTCCTCGTCGTCCTCCTCATCATCATCCTCCTCCTCATCCTCCTCCTCCTCCTCCTCCTCCGATGCAACACCTTCTTCGGCCTCAGTCGATTCTTCATCTGTCACTAATCTGGCGCTACGGTCTGTGTTGGGACTACGGGGTGGTGGTGCAACTCCAGCTGCTTTCCGTTCAGGCGTGTAGTGGCACATTAACACCCGATCATACAGATACTTTAACAACTTGAAATTTTCTGTCTTGTGTTCAATATCTACACAGATACGTGTCGTAATCAGAAACGGTGTGATGGTGATGTGTTGACCGTTGCCGACAAGTTGGTGTTATTGCAAAAGGGCTATTGCTATTGCAAATGAGACCATTGATTGCACCGTTTGCTCAGATTTATTATCTGTTACCATTCTCACACATGATTGGTTGTCTTTCGTTTCCACTGGGCGTTGACGGATCTGGGGTTTCTTGGGGGTATGTCGATGTTCAGCGCAAAAAAAAACGCCACTTATGAAAGGATGGGGCCTGAATATTTTAAGAAAAGATGTTGTTGTCATATGAAACGATTGAATTATATTTTAGATACTGTGTGCTGCGTCTGAAGCAAATGTGCGAGCAGTATCTGTGCACCGATCTGAGCGTGGAGAATGTGTGCGAGCGTCTGCGCATTGCTGACTCGTACTCAGCGGTATTGCTGCGGAGAAACGCCCTCGTCGTTTTGGAACAGCACAAACAGCAAGTGCTTGTTTCACAGGTACATTAGACCGGTAGTATACAACTTACACAAGTAATTTATGTATAGTAAATAGACATGGTATGAATTATCCATGGATTTATCGAAGCTCTTACTGATCATTTCAATCGTAGACATAGATTTTCGTGGGGCTTTACAAAATATCGATCATAACTGTCGATTCGGCTCTAGATTCAAAGATTTGTTGTTTGAAAGTCTGGGAGTGTGAAACCCCTGAAACCCACCTAAAAATCTTAATCTATTTGCCTTCAAGTATTTTTTATCCTTGTTGAGTACTTTATATCTAGGCGTTAGATTGTAACGCGCTTGTAGTTTTTTTTGAAATCTTGCTATTTTTCAGGAATGGCGTGAGTTTGAGCAGGTATGTCCCATGCTGGCGATTATAGCTTGGTCAGGGTATCTTGTCACTGATTATTTCTCAGAAAACATTTTACTGAACAATTAATAAGTTGGGCATGTTTAGTAATATGTTATACAAAAGTGGTGTGGACAGTTGAAAATTTTGAATAAGTTTGAACGCGCGCTGAAATTTGAATGCGCGCCAAAAGGATTACGGTAAAAATTCGGAGTAACGAGAAACTGTGACCAGACTTTATTGTACTAAAAGAACTAATTACCCGGGATGCAAACAATTACAACAACGATGGCCCCAACAACAACACCAAAAAGACGAAACTGAGACGTGCAAAAAACTGACATTTATTTTTCTAGAAATGATGTTCAAGAGCATAGTTCAACGATCCTATTTAATGTTTTTTTAGCGAAACCCTGTATTAAGGTAGTTTTATTATTATAAAAGATGTTATGTAACATCACATCAATCAGGTGGAAGATACATGAAAATATACAAATTAATTCTCTAAATAAGTTGCAAGATAACAATAATTTTTTATGTTCTAAATTTTTACAATATGTTTATATGTTCGTCTTATACATATTTACGCTTTCGATATGAACTAGTATGTGATTGTGAAAATAAAATAAATACTCAATGAAGAAGGCCGCCTCTCCGTGGTGTCGGACACAAGCAAATTGTTTTCTGGACAGTTGAAACTAAACGGCCTTCATGATTTCGTTGCAGCAGGCGTTGAAGTTGGAAGTTGAGTTTTCAACTTTTAACACAGGAAATCGGCGCTCGGTTGCAGTAACTGTAACCCTTAGAAGCCTGCTTATATCCTCTAACACACTCACAAATCACAATTGTGGTCCATGACAAAATAACATTTATTTCAATTCTATTGGTAAATCTATCAAGAGGAAAATTCATATAATTGTAAATATATCAAATGGTAAATTCATCTATTCGTAAATCTATCCAGAGGTAAATTCATATAATGGTAAATATATCAAAAGGTAAATTCATATAAAGGTAAAGGTAATGACATACATGAATGCATTTTCCTTTTTAAATACTTACATTCAGAAGTTTTACCTTTTATGCAGTTTCCTTTTATGCAGTTTCCTTTTATGCAGATTCCTTTTATGCAGATTCCTTTTTTGCAGATTCTTTTTATGCAGTTTCCTTTTATGCAGTTTCCTTTTATGCAGTTTCCTTTTATGCAGATTCCTTTTATGCAGTTTCCTTTTATGCAGATTCCTTTTATGCAGTTTCCTTTTATGCAGTTTCCTTTTATGCAGTTTCCTTTTATACAGTTTCCTTTTATGCAGTTTCCTTTTATGCGGTTTCCTTTAATGCAGTTTCCTTTTATGCAGATTCCTTTTATGCAGTTTCCTTTTATGCAGTTTCCTTTTATGCAGTTTCCTTTTATGCAGTTTCCTTTTATAAATTTACCGTGGATGGGATAGATTTACTGTATGCCCCTAGAAATACATAACCCAAATATGAGTGTTGGTCCCGAGATGGTCCTAGAAATGCATAACCCAAATATGAGTGTTGGTCCTGAGATGGTCCTGGAAAAACATAACCCAAATATGAGTGTGGGTCCTGAGATGGTCCTGGAAATACATAACCCAAATATGAGTGTTGGTCCTGAGATGGTCCTGGAAATATATAACCCAAATATGAGTGTTGGTCCTGAGATGGTCCTAGAAATACATAACCCAAATATGAGTGTTGGTCCTGAGATGGTCCTGGAAATACATAACCTAAATATGAGTGTTGGTCCCGAGATGGTCCTAGAAATACATAACCCAAATATGAGTGTTGGTCCTGAGATGGTCCTGGAAATTTATAACCCAAATATGAGTGTTGGTCCTGAGATGGTCCTAGAAATACATAACCCAAATATGAGTGTGGGTCCTGAGATGGTCCTGGAAATACATAACCCAAATATGAGTGTGGGTCCTGAGATGGTCCTGGAAATACATAACCCAAATATGAGTGTTGATCCTGAGATGGTCCTAGAAATACATAACCCAAATATGAGTGTGGGTCTTGAGATGGTCTTGGAAATACATAAAGCCAAATATGAATGTTGGTCCCGAGATGGTCCTAGAAATACATAACCCAAATATGAGTGTTGGTCCTGAGATGGTCCTGGAAATACATAACCCAAATATGAGTGTGGGTCCTGAGATGGTCCTGGAAATACATAACCCAAATATGAGTGTGGGTCCTGAGATGGTCCTAGAAATACATAACCCAAATATGAGTGTTGGTCCTGAGATGGTCCTAGAAATACATAACCCAAATATGAGTGTTGGTCCCGAGATGGTCCTAGAAATACATAACCCAAATATGAGTGTTGGTCCTGAGATGGTCCTGGAAATACTTAACCCAAATATGAGTGTGGGTCCTGAGATGGTCCTAGAAATACATAACCCAAATATGAGTGTTGGTCCTGAGATGGTCCTGGAATTACTTAACCCAAATATGAGTGTGGGTCCTGAGATGGTCCTGGAAATACATAACTCAAATATGAGTGTTGGTCCTGAGATGGTCCTGGAAATACATAACCCAAATATGAGTGTTGGTCCTGAGATTGTCCTAGAAATATGTACATAACCCAAATATGAGTGTTGGTCCTGAGATGGTCCTAGAAATACATAACCCAAATATGAGTGTTTTGTCCCGAGATGGTTCTAGAAATACATAACCCAAATATGAGTGTTGGTCCTGAGATGGTCCTGGAAATACATAACCCAAATATGAGTGTTGGTCCTGAGATGGTCCTGGAAATACATAACCCAAATATGAGTGTTGGTCCCGAGATGGTCCTAGAAATACATAACCCAAATATGAGTGTTGGTCCTGAGATGGTCCTGGAAAAACATAACCCAAATATGAGTGTGGGTCCTGAGATGGTCCTGGAAATACATAACCCAAATATGAGTGTTGGTCCTGAGATGGTCCTAGAAATACATAACCCAAATATGAGTGTTGGTCCTGAGATGGTCCTAGAAATATGTACATAACCCAAATATGAGTGTTGGTCCTGAGATGGTCCTAGAAATACATAACCCAAATATGAGTGTTGGTCCCGAGATGGTCCTAGAAATACATAACCCAAATATGAGTGTTGGTCCTGAGATGGTCCTGGAAATACATAACCCAAATATGAGTGTTGGTCCTGAGATGGTCCTGGAAATACATAACCCAAATATGAGTGTTGGTCCCGAGATGGTCCTAGAAATACATAACCCAAATATGAGTGTTGGTCCTGAGATGGTCCTGGAAATACATAACCCAAATATGAGTGTTGGTCCTGAGATGGTCCTGGAAATACATAACCCAAATATGAGTGTTGGTCCTGAGATGGTCCTGGAAATATATAACCCAAATATGAGTGTTGGTCCCGAGATGGTCCTAGAAATATGTACATAACCCAAATATGAGTGTTGGTCCTGAGATGGTCCTAGAAATACATAACCCAAATATGAGTGTTGGTCCCGAGATGGTCCTAGAAATACATAACCCAAATATGAGTGTTGGTCCTGAGATGGTCCTAGAAATACATAACCCAAATATGAGTGTTGGTCCCGAGATGGTCCTAGAAATGCATAACCCAAATATGAGTGTTGGTCCTGAGATGGTCCTGGAAAAACATAACCCAAATATGAGTGTGGGTCCTGAGATGGTCCTGGAAATACATAACCCAAATATGAGTGTTGGTCCTGAGATGGTCCTGGAAATATATAACCCAAATATGAGTGTTGGTCCTGAGATGGTCCTAGAAATACATAACCCAAATATGAGTGTTGGTCCTGAGATGGTCCTGGAAATACATAACCTAAATATGAGTGTTGGTCCCGAGATGGTCCTAGAAATACATAACCCAAATATGAGTGTTGGTCCTGAGATGGTCCTGGAAATTTATAACCCAAATATGAGTGTTGGTCCTGAGATGGTCCTAGAAATACATAACCCAAATATGAGTGTGGGTCCTGAGATGGTCCTGGAAATACATAACCCAAATATGAGTGTGGGTCCTGAGATGGTCCTGGAAATACATAACCCAAATATGAGTGTTGATCCTGAGATGGTCCTAGAAATACATAACCCAAATATGAGTGTGGGTCTTGAGATGGTCTTGGAAATACATAAAGCCAAATATGAATGTTGGTCCCGAGATGGTCCTAGAAATACATAACCCAAATATGAGTGTTGGTCCTGAGATGGTCCTGGAAATACATAACCCAAATATGAGTGTGGGTCCTGAGATGGTCCTGGAAATACATAACCCAAATATGAGTGTGGGTCCTGAGATGGTCCTAGAAATACATAACCCAAATATGAGTGTTGGTCCTGAGATGGTCCTAGAAATACATAACCCAAATATGAGTGTTGGTCCCGAGATGGTCCTAGAAATACATAACCCAAATATGAGTGTTGGTCCTGAGATGGTCCTGGAAATACTTAACCCAAATATGAGTGTGGGTCCTGAGATGGTCCTAGAAATACATAACCCAAATATGAGTGTTGGTCCTGAGATGGTCCTGGAATTACTTAACCCAAATATGAGTGTGGGTCCTGAGATGGTCCTGGAAATACATAACTCAAATATGAGTGTTGGTCCTGAGATGGTCCTGGAAATACATAACCCAAATATGAGTGTTGGTCCTGAGATTGTCCTAGAAATATGTACATAACCCAAATATGAGTGTTGGTCCTGAGATGGTCCTAGAAATACATAACCCAAATATGAGTGTTGGTCCCGAGATGGTTCTAGAAATACATAACCCAAATATGAGTGTTGGTCCTGAGATGGTCCTGGAAATACATAACCCAAATATGAGTGTTGGTCCTGAGATGGTCCTGGAAATACATAACCCAAATATGAGTGTTGGTCCCGAGATGGTCCTAGAAATACATAACCCAAATATGAGTGTTGGTCCTGAGATGATCCTGGAAAAACATAACCAAAATATGAGTGTGGGTCCTGAGATGGTCCTGGAAATACATAACCCAAATATGAGTGTTGGTCCTGAGATGGTCCTAGAAATACATAACCCAAATATGAGTGTTGGTCCTGAGATGGTCCTAGAAATATGTACATAACCCAAATATGAGTGTTGGTCCTGAGATGGTCCTAGAAATACATAACCCAAATATGAGTGTTGGTCCCGAGATGGTCCTAGAAATACATAACCCAAATATGAGTGTTGGTCCTGAGATGGTCCTAGAAATATGTACATATCCCAAATATGAGTGTTGGTCCTGAGATGGTCCTAGAAATACATAACCCAAATATGAGTGTTGGTCCCGAGATGGTCCTAGAAATACATAACCCAAATATGAGTGTTGGTCCTGAGATGGTCCTGGAAATACATAACCCAAATATGAGTGTTGGTCCTGAGATGGTCCTGGAAATACATAACCCAAATATGAGTGTTGGTCCTGAGATGGTCCTGGAAATATATAACCCAAATATGAGTGTTGGTCCTGAGATGGTCCTAGAAATATGTACATAACCCAAATATGAGTGTTGGTCCTGAGATGGTCCTAGAAATACATAACCCAAATATGAGTGTTGGTCACGAGATGGTCCTAGAAATACATAACCCAAATATGAGTGTTGGTCCTGAGATGGTCCTAGAAATACATAACGCAAATATGAGTGTTGGTCCCGAGATGGTCCTAGAAATACATAACCCAAATATGAGTGTTGGTCCTGAGATGGTCCTGGAAAAACATAACCCAAATATGAGTGTGGGTCCTGAGATGGTCCTGGAAATACATAACCCAAATATGAGTGTTGGTCCTGAGATGGTCCTGGAAATATATAACCCAAATATGAGTGTTGGTCCTGAGATGGTCCTAGAAATACATAACCCAAATATGAGTGTTGGTCCTGAGATGGTCCTGGAAATACATTACCCAAATATGAGTGTTGGTCCCGAGATGGTCCTAGAAATACATAACCCAAATATGAGTGTGGGTCCTGAGATGGTCCTGGAAATACATAACCCAAATATGAGTGTTGGTCCTGAGATGGTCCTAGAAATACATAACCCAAATATGAGTGTTGGTCCTGAGATGGTCCTAGAAATATGTACATAACCCAAATATGAGTGTTGGTCCTGAGATGGTCCTAGAAATACATAACCCAAATATGAGTGTTGGTCCCGAGATGGTCCTAGAAATACATAACCCAAATATGAGTGTTGGTCCTGAGATGGTCCTAGAAATATGTACATAACCCTAATATGAGTGTTGTTCCTGAGATGGTCCTAGAAATACATAACACAAATATGAGTGTTGGTCCCGAGATGGTTCTAGAAATACATAACCCAAATATGAGTGTTGGTCCTGAGATGGTCCTGGAAAAACATAACCCAAATATGAGTGTGGGTCCTGAGATGGTCCTGGAAATACATAACCCAAATATGAGTGTTAGTCCTGAGATGGTCCTAGAAATACATAACCCAAATATGAGTGTTGGTCCTGAGATGGTCCTAGAAATATGTACATAACCCAAATATGAGTGTTGGTCTTGAGATGGTCCTAGAAATACATAACCCAAATATGAGTGTTGGTCCCGAGATGGTCCTAGAAATACATAACCCAAATATGAGTGTTGGTCCTGAGATGGTCCTAGAAATATGTACATAACCCAAATATGAGTGTTGGTCCTGAGATGGTCCTAGAAATACATAACCCAATTATGAGTGTTGGTCCCGAGATGGTCCTAGAAATACATAACCCAAATATGAGTGTTGGTCCTGAGATGGTCCTGGAAATTCATAACCCAAATATGAGTGTTGGTCCTGAGATGGTCCTAGAAATACATAACCCAAATATGAGTGTGGGTCCTGAGATGGTCCTGAAAATACATAACCCAAATATGAGAGTGGGTCCTGAGATGGTCCTGGAAAAACCTAACCCAAATATGAGTGTTGGTCCCGAGATGGTCCTAGAAATACATAACCCAAATATGAGTGTTGGTCCTGAGACGGTCCTAGAAATACATAACCCAAATATGAGTGTTGGTCCTGAGATGGTCCTAGAAATACATAACCCAAATATGAGTGTTGGTCCTGAGATGGTCCTGGAAAAACATAACCCAAATATGAGTGTGGGTCCTGAGATGGTCCTGGAAATACATAACCCAAATATGAGTGTTGGTCCTGAGATGGTCCTGGAAATATATAACCCAAATATGAGTGTTGGTCCTGAGATGGTCCTAGAAATACATAACCCAAATATGAGTGTTGGTCCTGAGATGGTCCTGGAAATACATAACCCAAATATGAGTGTTGGTCCCGAGATGGTCCTAGAAATACATAACCCAAATATGAGTGTTGGTCCTGAGATGGTCCTGGAAAAACATAACCCAAATATGAGTGTGGGTCCTGAGATGGTCCTGGAAATACATAACCCAAATATGAGTGTTGGTCCTGAGATGGTCCTGGAAATATATAACCCAAATATGAGTGTTGGTCCTGAGATGGTCCTAGAAATACATAACCCAAATATGAGTGTTGGTCCTGAGATGGTCCTGGAAATACATAACCCAAATATGAGTGTTGGTCCCGAGATGGTCCTAGAAATACATAACCCAAATATGAGTGTTGGTCCTGAGATGGTCCTGGAAATTTATAACCCAAATATGAGTGTTGGTCCTGAGATGGTCCTAGAAATACATAACCCAAATATGAGTGTGGGTCCTGAGATGGTCCTGAAAATACATAACCCAAATATGAGTGTGGGTCCTGAGATGGTCCTGGAAATACATAACCCAAATATGAGTGTTGGTCCCGAGATGGTCCTAGAAATACATAACCCAAATATGAGTGTTGGTCCTGAGACGGTCCTAGAAATACATAACCCAAATATGAGTGTTGGTCCTGAGATGGTCCTAGAAATACATAACCCAAATATGAGTGTTGGTCCTGAGATGGTCCTGGAAAAACATAACCCAAATATGAGTGTGGGTCCTGAGATGGTCCTGGAAATACATAACCCAAATATGAGTGTTGGTCCTGAGATGGTCCTGGAAATATATAACCCAAATATGAGTGTTGGTCCTGAGATGGTCCTAGAAATACATAACCCAAATATGAGTGTTGGTCCTGAGATGGTCCTGGAAATACATAACCCAAATATGAGTGTTGGTCCCGAGATGGTCCTAGAAATACATAACCCAAATATGAGTGTTTGTCCCGAGATGGTCCTAGAAATACATAACCCAAATATGAGTGTTGGTCCTGAGATGGTCCTGGAAATACATAACCCAAATATGAGTGTGGGACCTGAGATGGTCCTGGAAATACATAACCCAAATATGAGTGTTGGTCCTGAGATGGTCCTGGAAATACATAACCCAAATATGAGTGTTGGTCCTGAGATGGTCCTAGAAATACATAACCCAAACAAGACTGTCGGTCCTGAGATGGTTCTAGAAATACATAACCCAAATATGAGTGTTTGTCCTGAGATGGTCCTGGAAATACATAACCCAAATATGAGTGTTGGTCCCGAGATGGTCCTCAAAATACATAACCCAAATATGAGTGTTGGTCCTGAGATGGTCCTGGAAATACATAACCCAGTTATGAGTGTTGGTCCTGAGATGGTCCTAGAAATACATAACCCAAACAAGAATGTCGGTCCTGAGATGGTTCTAGAAATACATATCCCACATACTGTATTCTGTGATTCCTGAAATTAGATTTTTTTGAATATGAATTGTTTTCCCTTTCAGGGCCTAATCTGGTGATGAGAACACTATCATAAGACTGGGTCATACTCGCCAGAATATGTTGTCGTCTTTAAGGTGGCCTGAAAGTTGCTACATTTGTAGAACAAATTCGTGGAAGAAGAAAATGTCAGTCGTATGATGA
>CAXIWR010000337.1:15632-28871 GCA_964036265.1 Daptonema setosum | reverse complement strand
ATGGATTCAGATTCATCGGCCTTCGGGTGGTGGTCGTTGTCTGATATTACATACTACACTGACTGACTGACTGACTGACTGACTGACTGACTGACTGACTGACTGACTGACTGACTGACTGACTGACTGACTGACTGACTGACTGACTGACTGACTGACTGACTGACTGACTGACTGACTGACTGACTGACTGACTGACTGACTGACTGACTGACTGACTGACTGACTGACTGACTGACTGACTGACTGACTGACTGACTGACTGACCTGTTGACTGTTGATTCGATCCAACTGATTTTGTTGATCGTCCAACATAATATCGTGTTGGTCTGATGTCCTCTTGAATCCAGCCATCTGTGCCTTCAGTTCCTCCAATTCCGCTTGTAGATGTTCACAATTACATGAAGACCGCTGGGCTTCTACCAAGTTAGGGTTATTGTGCCATAGCTGGTCAGATGGTTGGCCTTCACCGCTGCCTGAATCAATCAATCATTAAATCAATCAATCAATCAATCAGTCAATCAATCAATCAATCAATCAATCAATCAATCATTTAATCAATGAGTCAGTCAGTAACTCAATCATTCACTCAGTCAACCGCGCAATCAGTCAGCACAATGTGCAATAAGCGAAAGCATCCAACAAATATCAACCAAGCAATGGAAATTTATTAGTCGGCCATTCAATGCTTTCTATACCTTTTCATGTAGTGAAAAGTTTAAGATGCTCAGTTTGTAAACCTGACTTTGGCAGTTCTTCAAATCTTAATCAATGGGCCAAATCTTTAGCCATCGGCTTAACATACGACCAACCTTCATTAACTACAGTCGGTGTAAACGGCGTTGACGCTCGTTTCCTCATGCTGGACTCAACAGCGTCCACGCGATACGTTAGATTGTTAAGGTATTCGTGGATTTTGAGCTTCAGTACCTCAATCATGTGTTCCGTCCAGAGATCAGCATCTCTTAGAGACGTGACGTTGTCGTGAAGCTGTAGAATGAGTGAGTTATTGAGTGAGTGAGTGAGTGAGTGAGTGAGTGAGTGAGTGAGTGAGTGAGTGAGTGAGTGAGTGAGTGAGTGAGTGAGTGAGTGAGTGAGTGAGTGAGTGAGTGAGTGAGTGAGTGAGTGAGTGAGTGAGTGAGTGAGTGAGTGAGTGAGTGAGTGAGTGAGTGAGTGAGTGAGTGAGTGAGTGAGTGAGTGAGTGAGTGAGTGAGTGAGTGAGTGAGTGAGTGAGTGAGTGAGTGAATCAACCTGCATCATGGTTTTCGTGAACTTTTCCATATCAATATATTCTTTATCTTCATGGATGCTCTGCTCCAGATTCTCTCTCATCTGAATTTAGTTATCTGGTTGACTGACAGACTGACTGACTGACTGACTGACTGACTGACTGACTGACTGACTGACTGACTGACTGACTGACTGACTGACTGACTGACTGACTGACTGACTGACTGACTGACTTACTGACTGACTGACTGAAGGACTGACTGTCGGACTGTCTGACTGAATGACTGACTGACTAGTTAACTGATCGAAAGATTGACAGACAAACTAACTGTTTTACTGACTGACTGACTGACTGACTGACTGACTGACTGACTGACTGACTGACTGACTGACTGACTGACTGACTAACATGTAACTGTTGCACAACCGCTGACATCGTGTCAGTCAAGTTGACCAGCCGTTTGAGTTGTCTGTCATGAGTATTGATGCTGGCTTTGAGTGGTGGAAGTTCAGTGGCTTGCGCGAGATGTATTGCCCGAATTTCCTGTAGTCAGTCAGTCATTAAGTCAGTCAGTTAATCAGTCTGTCAGTCAGTCAGTCCGTCAGTATGTCAGTCATTCAGTCAGTCATTCAGTCGAGCAGTCAGTCAGTTAGTAAATCAGTCAGTCAGCTTGTCAGTTAATCAGTCAGTCAGTAGCGTCAATCAGGATACCTGCATCAGTCTTTCGACTGTTTTCTTGGTCTTGATGTCATCAAAATCACGTTTCGGTTTCGTGGCATCAATGGAACGTTCATGTCGTAATATAGTTTGGTTGAGATGGTCAATGGATTCAATCAGATGTTCGGTCTGTTCTCGACGTGAAGTGTGTGAGCATATTGAGTGACTGACCGTGAGTAGGAGCAATGGTATGGAGCTCAGAAATTGAGTAGTTAACATCTTCTGGAACAGAGAATGCCATGAAAGTATTGAGTACATTTATACCTGTTTACATATATTAATCAAGTATGAGCGTAAATTGGTGGAAAAACTTATGTAGCAGCCATAATACTCATTATGTACGTAAATGAGATCAATATGAAGATGGTAAACTAATGATATATAAAAATATAAAAACCAATATAAAATACATCAATTAAGAATCTTAGCTAAACACCAGTTTAATCGAAATTTCACGCTTCTCCCATTCATTCAATTTGGTATTTACGATGATTACTACGCGTTTCACACTTGTTTATTACAGGATTTGGCCATTCAGCGCAAGTGTTAGGAGATAAGGGCAGACAAAAAAACAGGTAGCCACAACGTATAGTAAACAAAAAATACTATACGATTTGTTTTTTTGTTACCCTGTAATGGAATGGGTAACAGTCTAGACATTGTATCTTGTTGATGAGATTGGCTGCTGTCTGTAAACTTTTTCCATTAAACTGCGGATTGTTCATAACCAGTACGTAGAAACTTGAGATTATAATATGCATTGTTATACACTTTTACAGTAGTCACGAACTTTAGGTATAGTCCTTTAGCATTTTTTCAAATGTTATACAAAAATGTAGTAAATCAATGAAGAATTTTATTGAACTCCATAATTTTTTTAGCAGTTATGGAGTACAGGTTCAGTCTATTACGAGCTAATATACTTGGTTTTATACTACAAAGAATATATACAGGGTGGGCCAAAAAAAACGTGTCGCGTTTGAGCGGTTATTGCGAGAGTTATATACATGCTGTGAGATTGCGGTAAAAAGCATTCGATTAGGCGTGTTTTGGCCTACAAAATGATGTCATACTAAAGTTCAATCTCTCATTTCTTAACTGTTGTTACACGCGATTATAAAAAAACACCGAATTTTCCATCGACAAGTCTTTATTATGTGGTAAAACTGAATATTCAAAAATATTGCTTGGTTGCCGGTTTCTAGGGTTTGTTGATTCTTTATATTCAAATGAAGTATTTTAGTTTATATAAGGTTAAATATTTTGGTTTGTTTCTAAAAAACATTGTTGTTTATAGTCGGCCATTAAGCAGTTATACGCGCGCGTGCTGTCATTGCTTATGAAAGAGGCCAAACCGAACACACTTTTTTGCGTGATAAGTAATGCATTTTTTGAAAACACATTTAGCTCCTTATCGCTTGCATGTGTTGGTTATCTGATCAAAACTTCACGCAGTAATTTTGTCGTAAAACTGAATAATTATATAGTTTCACCACAAAATATGAACTTTTCGATGTGAAATTCGGTGTATTTACAATAACCGCGTGTAACAATTAAGAAATAAAAGATTCAATTTCAGTAGCACATCATTTTGTAGGCCAAAACAAGCCTACTCGAATGATTTTTACCGCGATCTCGCAGCGTGTGTATAACTTTCACAATACCCGCTCAAACGCGACACGTTTTTTTTGGCCCACCCTGTACGTATTTTGCATCATAGTAAACAGATGCGTACTACCTACCGTATGTTAATTTAGTCGATTTCAGACAATCGAACAGATTAAAACGAGTTTACCTTTTAACCTTTAGACCGGCTCAAGAGTTGCAGACAATTTGTTGAAGTTGGGCACAACAAACATGTCTGCGGTTTTATTCTGCTATATGGACCAATTTCAAACCAAATCACCGTTCTTTGAAGATTCTTGAAAAAACACTATCATCATTCATACCTACTAAATATGTAATGGCTCCAGCATTTAATTCGGAATATCCCCGTCTCAGAATAAAATAGGGTTGAATGAATGAGAATTGTAAGCACCTTCTACATTATTCACATTCAGCTTATGTAAAACCAGCTTCCATCCTGTTCAATCCGGAGAAGGAAGTAATGGATGAAGTTAAGCTAATAAACTTTAACCGCATGTTTTTTAAGTGCATGAAAAAATTTACCGTATTTCAACCACGAGTCAAGCATTTCTAAGAAAAAAAAAACCTCCGCCAATCACGTCCGGCCATTAAATGCCATAAAAAGAAGGCAACCCCTCTACTAAAATGATCATATTGTCCATCCCCATGGAGTAAGTACATAAAGGATGAAGTTTCAAATCTCATAAAAAATCAACCGTATCATATCATATGGGAAACTTTCCCGCGTTCGTTAGCTTCAAGTAAAAACGGTCAAGCATTTTAAGGCTATAAAAACCCTTCGTCAATCACGTCCGGCCATCAAACCTCACAAAAAGACAGGTGACCCTTCTACCAAACTGAGCGTACTGTTCATCCCTGCGGAGGAAGTACATGTACGCATTTTCCGGAGTAAAGCTAATAAACTTTAACGAGAAACCTTCTCAAAGCGTATAAAAAGCTACCGTGTCTTTTAATTTGGGAAACTTTTGCGCGTACTTCATCTTCAAGTGAATTTGGTAAAGCCTAAAATACAAAAAATTACCTCCGTCAATCACATCCGGCAGTTTAGTCCCATAAAAATACCTCTACCAAAATGATCATTTTTTCATCCTTGTGGACTGCGGAGGAAGCACGCATTGGAAAAAGTTACGTGGAAATTTTTTCACCGGAGTCCTCCTAAACGCGCATAAATACCAACCGTATCACATCATGGCGAACTTTCCCGCGTACTTCATCCTCGAGTAAAAACGGTTAAATATAAAAAATACATGAATTTACCTCCGCCCATCGCATCCGGCCGTTAAACCCCACAAAAGACAGGTAACCTCTCTAATATCTACCAAAATGCTCATATTGTGCGTAAAAACGCGTCTGTCGGACAATAAAATGTCATAAAACAACCATGATGCGGGTAAATAGCCGTAAAACATGCGGGAAATAATGAATGAACGAATGAGTTAAAACGTTAAACAGAGACCCAGAACAGGTACCGAATAGATTAGTTACAAATAAACCACTAGAAAAAGGTGGATTGGCGGATGGAAAAGTTTGTCCCTAATAAGTGAATTTCACAGATTATCTTCCAGTAGTAAAATGCAGTAGTACACCAGGTAAAACAGTCGGTTACGGTTGGGAACCTGTGTAGTTTTCTAGCAAGCGACAGAAGTATTTTCTGTGAAAAACAATGTACATAAAATTTGATTTTTTTGAAAAAGTCAAATCCGGGACACATTTTTTTATTTTCATGTACGGTTAGTTTCGACTCATTTCACTGGCAAACGGGGAGAATGAAAAAAAAATGGTTTGATGGTGTTTACGATTCTTCGTTCTTTGAGGATATGTTATAAAATACTGTCTATAACGATCGCCTCCTAACAGATTTTCCAACTCTTGATAGTCCTAATTTATGTGAACGAATCAAGTTATTGAACATAACTGCTCTGTAAAAAATGTAGGCTATCGGACGAGAAAGTGAACACTAAACCTGAAATAACAGTTTGTTTGTTAAACTGCAAAATAACTGCTCATCCCCTTTCCGAGGGAAATAAAATTTTTCTCGCTTAGTGTTTTTAATTTTTCTCTCAAAGGTGTTCAGGATTATGTAGTTCAATTGTACCAAATTCTAGCTCATTAATTAATTTTAGCTCAAATTGACGACTACAAACACATATTTACGTATAAACACTTAGACAACAGTAACATAAGCACATTGTATGTACATAAATACCTCCAGGTGGGGTCTATTAGACTCGAGATTGTTGAAGAGGGCCAACCTGTAAATCCCCGAACATTAAATGGGGGGGGGGGGTCTGAATTAGAATACAGTCTGTACAACGCTTTTATGTCCTCTGTTCGGAAGAACAGGCTTCTGCACGGCAGACGGTAGCTACAAATGCAATGGGTTTGGCGGTGGTGGTTGGAAATATCCTGAAATATTTTTGTAGGGGCAACAGTATATTAGTGAAACGCTCTAATGGACAAATCCCCTCAAACAGGGGGAAACTATTTGACCTCCAGTATATCTTAGGAATGAGACTTTTTGAAACTATATAAGGCGGTGGGAATTTTTTTACTCGCTGGCTGGGCGGCGTACATAAGTTCATTTTTCAGAACTGTAACAAATGTTCAATTGGAAGCGTTCAACACTCACCTCTTGTGATGAACAAAAACCCCTTAAATATATTGAACATACTTTTAGCTTTATACTCTGTACCAGACAAATATTGGAATGTTGTATTGTTTAGAGAAACACAGGTGGTGGCAGATGAACACTCTACAATACACAGTGGCAAAACCGACAGACAGGCAGACAGACAGACAGACAGACAGACAGACAGACAGACAGACAGACAGACAGACAGACAGACAGACAGACAGACAGACAGACAGACAGACAGACAGACAGACAGACAGACAGACAGACAGACAGACAGACAGACAGACAGACAGACAGACAGACAGACAGACAGACAGACAGACAGACAGACAGACAGACAGACAGACAGACAGACAGACAGACAGACAGACAGACAGACAGACAGACAGACAGACAGACAGACAGACAGACAGACAGACAGACAGACAGACAGACAGACAGACAGACAGACAGACAGACAGACAGGCATACAGACTCTACGTAAATGTATTTAGTAATCGTTTAGCCCAATCGGAACTTTTTCATCAAAGTAAACAGTTCGATGTTGTTTATTGTTTGAACTGAATCATTCTTGTTCGTATGGAACAAAATACCTCAGTCAGTTGATCGTCAAGTTGATCACAAAATAGCTGTGTATGTTTGCTTTTGGATGTGATTTTGTGATTTGTACGATCCTGGATCTACATACAGTATTTATTTATGTACATACCTAGATGTTATGGTAACGATAACACAAGGGAGTAAACAAAGTTTCAGACACGGAACAATCTGGATAGTTAAATACCGTAATAGCGTAATCTATCAGTTCTCACTGTAGAGGATTCGCGCCGCAAAAATACAAATAAAAAACTCAAAAAAACGGTGCATAATGAAGTATTTACGATGTACTATTGTATACTTCTTTGGTTAAATCTTTTTGCAGAAACAGTAAAAAACCGCTTGGTCTGATTCTTAAACATTAGATGCAGCAAATTTGTTTTGATTTTGGGAAAATAATTGTTTTTATCAAATTTCAATGAATAATTGAATGAATGATTGAATAAATTAATGAAAAACTGGTTTCCTAGAATCTATCTGTTATCTGGGTCGGCTCTCACACATCTGTGAACATATGTATTTATAGAAGAACTGATGTGACACGAAATCATTGATGCAGATATTGTCCAACCTACTATTAAGGTTTAAATTACAATTCTGACATCAAGTTTATGAATGAAATAGAAAAAAACTGTGGTTGAAAACTTTTGATACATGCACAGATGGTTACCACAGACAAATTACAGAACCAGATTAGCTTTACTATGTACGTATAATATGTCCATTCTGTATTATAGCGATGGAAACATTTAAAATGAAAACTCAGTTCAAACTGGAAACCAGTAGCCCAAGTCATTCGTTAAGTCCAATCAAATTATGTGGGAACGGCCACAATGCAATGTTTTATGAAATTATGACTGAAATATAAATGAATATAGTTTCAGATGATTTCAAAATCATTTTTATAAAAAAAAAACTTAGACAGATTACAGTTGTTGTTAGTGTGTCTGTTTGTGGTTGTTGTTGTTGTGTCTGGTGGAATCTGTTGTGTCTGTTGTGGGTTTTTCGTGGTTTATTGGTATCTTTTTCCTTCATCATTTGTAACGTACATCATATTAGTAGTAAAAAACCAATGCTATGGGAGGGAATGTAGGAACAATGTCAGCAATACGAATAAGGATGTCAAATTGATTGATGGTAACCGTATGTGGTAAATGCAGAAGCTAGATGGAATGATTTCAAATGTCGTCACTCAGTGGGTGATTGAAGTATGTAATCTACATTTGTGTATGAACCTGAACTCCCAACAAAAAAGGTTTATGTTTAGCAAAAATTTTTGCAGTGTGTCAGTGATTGAGTGAGTGAGTGAGTGAGTGAGTGAGTGAGTGAGTGAGTGAGTGAGTGAGTGAGTGAGTGAGTGAGTGAGTGAGTGAGTGAGTGAGTGAGTGAGTGAGTGAGTGAGTGAGTGAGTGAGTGAGTGAGTGAGTGAGTGAGTGAGTGAGTGAGTGAGTGAGTGAGTGAGTGAGTGAGTGAGTGAGTGAGTGAGTGAGTGAGTGAGTGAGTGAGTGAGTGAGTGAGTGAGTGAGTGAGTGAGTGAGTGAGTGAGTGAGTGAGTGAGTGAGTGAGTGAGTGAGTGAGTGAGTGAGTGAGTGAGTGAGTGAGTGAGTGAGTGAGTGAGTGAGTGAGTGAGTGAGTGAGTGAGTGAGTGAGTGAGTGAGTGAGTGAGTGAGTGAGTGAATGAGTGAGTGAGTGAGTGAAATGGTGTAGATTGTGAAAGAGCAGTTCTATATGGGAAAGTTTAATAACCTCAGTGAGGAAAAGTTATGAAAATACAGCCCAGAAAATGTGGACTTACTAGTAAGGTTGGATGGATGGAGCAGCTGTGAAAACTCAAGAGGTGATGAAAGTTCGGTACGTCAGTAGGATATGAGGAATATAATCATAAACGTGTTTTATAGTTTACATAAGACGACAAGATATCGTAAATCAAACTTTTCCACACTCTATTAACCTTGGTTCCGTAACGATTCCGGAAAATTTCAGTTTTTTTCGAGGGGTCTGACTTTCTAACAGGAGTTTTTACCTGTCAATAACACAGTGCACTGGCGGACGAGCCAAACCCCAAAGGGAGGGGAATTTTGTCCAAGAGGGGGAATTGGCGGGTTTTGTCTGCATTTTATCTACACCTTAGGGAACAAATTGCATTTTTTGAAACCGCCAAAGAGAGGGGAATTCATATTTTCCCTCTCCTTCTCGTCCCCCAGTAATACAGTGTGATCGAAGGATGATTGAATGAGAATCCGACCCACATGCCAATCAACCACAACTTTTATTATTGATCGTTGCCATTAATCACTCGGAAGATCCTTGTTTGATAAGATGAATATTAATCGAGCAAACAAGCAACATGACAACATGAAAAATGACTCTGACCGTTAATCTGACGGTAGTGATCGAGTAAAAAGACAACATGACGACATGAAAAATTACTCTGACGGTAGTAAACTGACAAAAACAACATGGTTGAACTTTTAAATATTAGTTCGTACAATCCAACGGACAGTGATGGAAGAGAAATCAAGAACTACATGACAGTCGCTTGATACGTCTGACAGAAACATACCGTACTTAGCAGGCAAAACACCTAAACAAAAAATAAACTTAAAACGAAAAGTGAGAATACAAACAAACCGTATGGAATAAACAAATTTACTTTTCTGTAACTGACGTTCATCACAATAGTCTTTTAATTTATATACTTATTACTATACCAGAAGTTTTTTCTGTCATTTTAAGTTCAAATGCGGTTAATGATATGTAGCTCACCAAAAGTTAGGCTCTGTTTTTTGCTCCGTTTGTTTTTTGCTCCGTTTGTCTGAATTGGTCTCATGTTGTGGGTTAGTAAGATATTTTCAGCGTAAAGGATTGATACATAGTATCACTTAATATAATAGTGATCAAGAAAACACATAAATGAGGCACATTTAAATTCAATCTGTTAATCAATCAAGAACTCTAAAGAACGATAATTGATTGTGCAAATGGAATTCCGCCTAAAAACGTGCTAAACAGCGGCAATAATTTGTCATTCGGAAGATTGCACATAAAGATTACGATAAAAACAACACCAATCTGAGAGTGAATCGGTCGCAATTACGCGAAATAGCATAAACTCTGTAGGCATTATCATAAATTAGACTGGGAGGCTGAAAAAAAGAATAATAATATCATTTTGAAAGACTCATCCATTACAGAAAAAGTTAGCCAGCTGGACAAAACTGGTATCTACATACATAAGAGTCTTGAACAAACCCAGGATGTCCGTTTACTTATTGACCGATAAACAAAAAAGAGTATGTCAGTGCAACTAAATTTCTTTGGTGGTTCATCAAGGTGTGAATAAAATAGTTTCGGGTGGTCATTAATGATTTTAAAATCATTAAATAAATCGTTTCCGATGTTGTTGTTGTCAGGAATCTAGTACTAATGCATAACCATATACTAGAACATAAACGGGGAAAAATCAAGCAGACTTTTAATAGTTTATCCATCAATAGTGGATAAATTTGTAGCCTGGTTAAAATGTTTGTCTATTAACAGAACGAGAGAAGTGTGTTCCAAGTGCAACCTGAAGTACAGGACATGAATATGACGTTCCGGCTACTAAATGTGTTCCCTGATTGGTTGGCTGCAACTTACAACCAATCACCGTAAATCATTGAGTAGCCGCAGTAAAGACGCAACGGACAAGGGAGCAACGGAAAAGTGGAATTCCCTCTTTGGCTTAATTCCGAAAAGTTGAATTTTTTCTCAAGATGTAGGTGAAATGGCCTGGAAACTGACAATCCCTTTTCTACTGTTGTGAAATTTCCCGCTGGTGGTCTACAGTTTGTATTTGCCACAACCCATAACCTACAGTATTTATACCCAGCCTATACACTAAATCATTGTCAAATTACCCCGATAAATAGCAACATAAATCACCATATAAACACCATTTAGAACCCAATTAATCACCGTATGGTACGGTCGGGCATAATTTACTTTGTTTCAGTTATCTTGCAAAAACACGGGCAACATGCAACAATAAGTCGCTTTCCCACGGTATAAAAAACGGACGGTGACACTAAATGATGACAAAAACGGGCCATAAATCTTGACGCTATTAATAACCGTGTCACCTAAGTATGTACTTAGGTGATAGTATCACCTACAGACCGTATTCTGGACGACAAGCACATTGTTCCCTGAACGTGGATTTATCCGAACTGGGGCAGTAATGCGCTATGTTTGAGGCAATTCAACTCACCTATACCTCGAAGAAGCAATTTAATCTTCAAAATAACAAAGGAGGGGAAATTCTTAATAACACGATTAAGTTTTTTTTTCATCCGCCGATGCACATACCATGATGAATGATGGATGACGGATGTCAGTCAACTGTGGCGGATGAGGGGGGATGGGAAGGCGGAGTCACGCCCAGGTGGCGAGTACTGTACATGACTTTTCCAGAAACGTTCTCCCTAATTATCGGAAGTTTTCCACAGTATTGTTGTAAACAGCATTTTTCTGGTACAGGTTTTTATACCAAAGTTCAAAACCTTTAATTTACCAGAATACTGATTTATCTTGTAGGCCGTTTCTGGATGACAGGATCTGTTTTTGATTGATCGTTTATGCGAGAGAACTGAAACCTCTATAATAGTGCCCCAATAATGGAAACGCCCTCACTTTAGAACATGAAAAGTAGAGATATTAATCATCATAATCATGAAAATCAATCTTATTTCTATGAAAAATCATCATATAACACATATAATAAATTTTCTAGTCAGCCTGGTTGAAAGAAAAGGGTGCGCCGAAACACTAGTAAGATATGACATGAAATGCCATCAAAAAGATCAAAACACTACATACAAGAAACGAAATTTGAAATGTTTGCTGTAGCTGAATTTAGATAGGAAATCCCATCCCATGGGCAGTGAGCTCATCCGCCAAAACATCCAAGTAATAGAAAAAGAGTATCAGCCTGTGGGAGAAGGTGATGATCGGGTATGTCATCAATTCATGATCACACGTTTTGAATCGCTGATTGACAAGCAAGATTAGGTGCGTACTAAAAACAGTTTGCGTTGCATTAGGGACAGTAGTGGAAGAGAAAACATGGAGTAGTGTGCTTACTTCTTCTTAATTTGTGAATGTCAATGACTGGTAATTGTTTATTAGAACGAAGTACACTTATTCCTTACCGGCTCTTCTTTGATGAAAGTCTCATAGCCAGTGATTAGTTTAGTATGCTTACGTGTTAGAAGTGCTTACTGTATGTACAGGGTGGTGCGCTTTTTAGTATTTGTGAGCTGGGTCTGAGTAATACTACTCTACATACCTCATCATCTGTTGTATGGATAATGTGTATAACTTTACACGTTTCATGGTCACAATTCGGACAGATGAAAGAATTAGTCACATCTCTTAGATATGTAGCAAAGCTTGAATTTGTTTCCGATGGTTTAACGTTTAACTCACAGAAAACTATGTCTCGGAAAGTTTACTCACCGACATTTAATGAGGTCCCCGAAAATCAGATGCCCGAATTTTAACTCAGCGAAACTCAGTTCACCGACTGAATGTTTGTTTCGGCGAATAGCTACCGAATGTTTACCTACTATAGTAATTCGGCAACCCTGTAGCATGGATCGCATTTTTCACAAACATGAGATTACGATCAGCCAATCGTCTTGACGACATGTCCATCGACAAGTGATCGATGACTTTTGAGTTTTTTAATCGGTAAGGTGAATTATTGGACGACTTTTGAGTTTTTTAATCGGTAAGGTGAATTATTGGACGGTTTTTATATGATTTGCGAGTTGCGTTGCGACCGTGGGAACAAACGGCCCAAAAACCCGACTAATTATCCGGAATGCAACCGGATGTGATTTACTAAAAGATAATTCAGCCATACAATCAATAATTAATACAATAATTTAATCAATAATTCAATACAAAAAACAGGGCTGATAAAATTGTGATAAAATGAGAAAAAATTATATACATACAACGTTAATTATTCGCTGGTTAACTAAAATAAAATACAAGTGAGCAGCTCAACTTGGTATAACACAATTGGTTTTCTAATTCCAACGGAAGTACCGAACAAACACAACCGATTTCCGGTATTTTTCATTCCAGAATTTTCACGAACCACCCAATTAACACCAATCTCAACAGCATCCTTTAGTACTTTTTCGATTAAAAACTTTTATAATTTTGATCTATTTCCAGACAATGCTGCGTATCTGGGACTGTTTTTTGCTGGAGGGCCCGAAGACGCTGTTCCGCTTCGCGGTGGCCTTACTGTGCCTTAACGAATCCACGATCATGGAGAAGAGCGATACCATTTCCGTGATGAAGATCATCAAGGGCACGGCCAAGCTCACTTACGATGTCGATGGACTACTCGATGTTAGTG
>CAXIWR010000337.1:5000-15432 GCA_964036265.1 Daptonema setosum | reverse complement strand
GCACGTATTGGAAAAAGTTACGCTGACATTTTTTCACCGGAGTCCTTCTCAACGCGCATAAAAACCAACCGTATCATATCATGGCGAACTTTCCCGCGTACTTCACCCTCGAGTAGAAACGGTTGAATAAAAAAAATACATGAATTTACCTCCGCCCATCACATCCGGCCGTTAAACCCTATAAAAAGACAGGTAACCTCTCTAATATCTACCAAAATGCTCATATTGTGCGTAAAAACGCGTCTGTCGGACAATAAAATGTCATAAAACAACCATGATGCGGGTAAATAGCCGTAAAACATGCGGGAAATAATGAATGAACGAATGAGTTAAAACGTTAAACAGAGACCCAGAACAGGTACCGAATAGATTAGTTACAAACAAACCACTAGAAAAAAGGTGGATTAGCGGATGGAAAAGTTTGTCCCTAATGAGTGAATGTCACAGATTACTGTAACTTCCAGAAGTAAAATACAGTAGCATATACATCAGGTAAAACAGTCGGTTACCGTTGGGAACCTGTGTAGTTTTCTAGTAAGCAACAGAAGTATTTTCTGTGAAAAACAATGTACATAACATTTGACTTTTTTGAAAAAGTTAAATCCGGGACACACTTTTTATCTTCGTGCACGGTTAGTTTCGACTCATTTCACTGGCAAACGGGGAGAATGAAAAAAACATGGTTTGATGGTGTTTACGATTCTTCGTTCTTTGAGGATATGTTATAAAATACAGTCTATAACAGTCACCCCTCCTAGCAGATTTTCCAACTGTTGATGAACCTAACTTACGTGAACGAATCAAGTTCTCGAACATAACTGCTCTGTAAAAAATGTAGGCTATCGGACGAGAAAGCGAACACTAAACCTAAAATAACAGTTTGTTTGTCAAAGTGAACGTGAAATATCACCATAACTGCTCCATCCCCTTCCGGGGGAAGTTAAATTTTCTCGCCCAATTTTTCTCCTGTTTTTCATTTTTCTCTCAAAAGTGTTCAGTATTATGTAGTTCAATTGTACCAAATTCAATCTGATTAATTAATTTTAGCTCAAATTGACGAATACAAACACATATTTACGTAGAAACACTTGACTAAGACAACAGTAACATAAGCACATTGTATGTACATAAATACCTCCAGGCGGGGTCTATTAGACTCGAGATTGTTGAAGAGGGCCAACCTGTAAATCCCCGAACATTAAATTGGGGGGGAGGTCTGAATTAGAATACAGTCTGTACAACGCTTTTATGTCCTCTGTTCGGAAGAACAGGGTTTTGCACGGTAGACGGTAGCTACAAATGCAATGGGTTTGGCGGTGGCGGTTGGAAATTTCCAGAAATATTTTTGTAGGGGCTAATTTACTGGTACAACAACATATTACTGAAACTCCCTAATGGACAAATCCCCTCAAACAGGGGAAACTATTTGACCTCCAGTATATCGTAGGAATGAGACTTTTTGAAACTATATAAGGCGGCGGGACTTTTTGAAACTATATAAGGTGGCGGGACTTTTTTTAACTCGCTGGCTGGGCGGCGTACATAAGTTCATTTTTCAGTACTGTAACAAATGTTCAATTGGAAGCGTTCAACACTCACCTCTTGTGATGAACAAAAACCCCTTAAATATATTGAAAATACTGTTAGCTTTATACTCTGTACCAGACAAATAGTGGAATGTTGTATTGTTACGAGAAACACATGTGGTGGCAGAAGAACACTCTACAAGACACAGTGGCAAAACCGTAAGACAGACAGACAGACAGACAGACAGACAGACAGACAGACAGACAGACAGACAGACAGACAGACAGACAGACAGACAGACAGACAGACAGACAGACAGACAGACAGACAGACAGACAGACAGACAGACAGACAGACAGACAGACAGACAGACAGACAGACAGACAGACAGACAGACAGACAGACAGACAGACAGACAGACAGACAGACAGACAGACAGACAGACAGACAGACAGACAGACAGACAGACAGACAGACAGACAGACAGACAGACAGACAGACAGACAGACAGACAGACAGACAGACAGACAGACAGACAGACAGACAGACAGACAGACAGACAGACAGACAGACAGACAGACAGACAGACAGACAGACAGACATTCAAACAGATAGATAGACACACAAACTGACAGGCATATAGACAGACAGACAAATTGACAGACAGATAGACAGACATACAAACAGATAGACAGACAGACAAGCTGACAGGCAGATAGACAGACATACAAACAGGTAGACAGACAGACAAACTGACAGACAGATAGACAGACATACAAACAGATAGACAGACTGTACGTAAACGTATTTAGTAATCGTTTAGTCCGATCGGAACTTTTTCATCAAAGTAAACAGTTCAATGTTGTTTATTGTTTGAAATGAATCATTCATGTTCGTATGGAACAAAATACCTCAGTCAGTTGATCGTCAAGTTGGTCACGAAATAGCTTTGTATGTTTGCTTTTGGATGTGATTTTGTGAATTGTACGATCCTGGATCTACATACAGTACTTATTTATTTACATATCTAGATATTATGGTAACGAGAACACAATAGAGTAAGCAAAGTTTCAGACACGGAACAATCTGGATAGTTCAATACTGTGATAGCGTAATCTATTAAGTTCTTACTGTAGAGGATTCGCGGCGCAAAAAATACAAATAAGAAATTCGAAAAAAAACGGTGCATAATGAAGTATTTACGATGTACTATTGTATGCTATTTGTGACTGTTTGGCAGAAACAGTAAAAATCGCTTGATCTAATTCTCTAAACATTAGATACAACATACATATTTGTTTTGATTCTGGAAAAATAATTGTTTTTATCAACTTTCAATGAATAATTGAATGAATGATTGAATAAATTAATGAAAAACTGGTTTCCTAGAATCTATCTATTCTCTGGGTCGGCTCTCACACATCTTTGAACAGATGTATTTATAGAAGAACTGATGGGACACGGAATCATTAATGCAGATATTGTACAACCAACTATTATAGTTTAAATTACAATCCAGGCAGCAAGTTTATGAATAAAATAGAAGATAACTACGGTTGAAAACTTATGATACACGCTCAGATGGTTAACCACAGACAAATTACAGAACCAGATTAGCTTTACTACGTATGTATGCCATCCTGTAATATAGCCATGGAAACATTTACCTGAGATGAAGAATCGGTAAATTTGTTTTGCTGAGATGTATGTTCATATTAATGTTTTCCAGAAACCTATTTTCAGTAACTTCAAACTTAAACCATACTATAAACCAGTAGCTCACGTCATTCATCATGTCCATTCAAAATTATATAGATACGGCCATAATGCAATGTTTTATCAAACTATGACTGAAATACAACCGAATAAAAATTCGGATGTTTAAAAAATCATCTTTTATTCGTGTAAAAACTTGATGGATTACAGTTGTTGTTATTTTTCCTGTTTTTTTTGTTGTTGTTGTTGTGTCTGTTTTGGTTTTGCTTTTTTATTTTTGTGGTTGCACTCTTCACGGAATACTTCAGTGATCGTCGATATCTCATTCCTTCATCATTTGTAACGTACATCATATTAGTAGTAAAAAAACCAATGCTATGGGAGGGAATGTAGGAGCAATGTCAAGAGTACGAATAGAGATGTCACTGATTGAAGATAACCGTATGTGGTGAATGCAGAACCTAGATGGAATGATTTCAAGGGTCGTCACTCAGTGGGTGATTGAAAAATGTAATATACATTTATGTAAACGTGAGTGAGTGAGTGAGTGAGTGAGTGAGCGAGTGAGTGAGTGAGTGAGTGAGTGAGTGAGTGAGTGAGTGAGTGAGTGAGTGAGTGAGTGAGTGAGTGAGTGAGTGAGTGAGTGAGTGAGTGAGTGAGTGAGTGAGTGAGTGAGTGAGTGAGTGAGTGAGTGAGTGAGTGAGTGAGTGAGTGAGTGAGTGAGTGAGTGAGTGAGTGAGTGAGTGAGTGAGTGAGTGAGTGAGTGAGTGAGTGAGTGAGTGAGTGAGTGAGTGAGTGAGTGAGTGAGTGAGTGAGTGAGTGAGTGAGTGAGTGAGTGAGTGAGTGAGTGAGTGAGTGAGTGAGTGAGTGAGTGAGTGAGTGAGTGAGTGAGTGAGTGAGTGAGTGAGTGAGTGAGTGAGTGAGTGAGTGAGTGAGTGAGTGAGTGAGTGAGTGAGTGAGTGAGTGAGTGAGTGAGTGAGTGAGTGAGTGAGTGAGTGAGTGAGTGAGTGAGTGAGTGAGTGAGCGAGTGAGCGATTGAGTGAGTGAGTAAAATGGTGTAGATTGTGAAATAGCAATTCTATATGGGAAAGTTTAACAACCTCAGTGAGGAAAAGTTATGAAAATACAGCCCAGAAAGTGTGGACTTACTAGTAAGGTTGGATGGATGAAGCAGCTGTGAAAACTCAAGAGGTGATGAAAGTTCGGTACGTCAGAATCAAATGGGGAATATAATCATAAACGTGTTTTATAGTTTACATAAGACGACAAGATATCGTTAATCAAACTTTTCCACACTCTATTAACCTTGGTTCCATAACGACTCCGGAAAATTTCAGTTTTTTCGGGGGGTCTGAGTCTGACTCTCTAACGTGAGTTTTTACCTGTCAATAACACACTGCACTGGCGGACGAGCCAAACCTTCAAAAGAAGAGGAATTTTGTCAAAGAGGGGGAATTGGCGGATTTTGGACCATCTCATCTACACCTTAAGGAACAAGCTGCATTTTTTGAAACCGCCAAAGAGAGGGGAATTCATCTTTTCCACCAGTATTACAGTGTGATCGAAGGATGATTGAACGAGAATCCGACGCACATGCCAATCAACCACAACTTTTATTGTTGATCGTTGCCATTAATCACTCGGAAGATCCATGTTTGATAAGATGAATATTAATCGAGTTAAAAAGGCAACATGACAACATGAAAAATGACTCTGACCGTTAATCTGACGGTAGTGATCGAGTAAAAAGGCAACACGACAACATGAAAAATGACTGTGACAGTAGTAAACTTACAAAAAACAACACGGTTGAACTTTAAAATATTTGTTCGTACAATCCAACGGACAGTGATGGACGAGAAATCAAGAACTGCATGACAGTCGCTTGAGACGTCTGACAGAAACATACCGTACAGCAGGCAAAACACCTAAACACGGAGTAAACGTAACAAAAAAGTGAGAATACAAACAAACCGTATGGAATAACTAGTTCTACTTTTCAGTAAATGACGTTCATCACAATAGTCTTTTAATTAATTCTATATAATTAAAATTACACCAGAATTTTTTCTGCTATAAGTTCAAATGTGGATTAGCAACCAGCATCCAAGATTCCCATCACGAAATGTTTCTAAAAACGAGGAACATATAATAGCTCACCAAAAATTAGGCTGTTTTTTTGCCCCGTTTGTTTGTGGGGTAAAATTCACGAGTGCTTACAACACTGAATTGGTCTCATGTTGTGGCTTAGTAGGATATTTTCAGCGTAAAGGATTGATACATAGTATCACTTAATATAATAGTGATCAAGAAAACACATAAATGAGGCACATTTAAATTCAACCTGTTAATTAATCAAGAACTCTAAAGAACGATAATTGATTGTGCGAATGGAATTCCGCCTAAAAACGTGCTAAACAGCGGCAATACTTTGTCATTCGGAAGATTGCACATAAAGATTACGATAAAAACAACACCAATCTGAGAGTGAATCGGTCGCAATTACGCGAAATAGCATAAACTCTGTAGGCATTATCATAAATTAAGATGGGTGGCTGAAAAAAAGAATAATAACATCGTTTTAAAAGACTCATCCATTACAGAAAAAGTGAGCCAGCTGAACGAATCTGGTATCTACCTAGTCTACATAAGAAGAGTATTGAAGAAACACTCAATGTTTATGTATTGACCGATAAACGAATGAAGAGTAGGTGCAACTAATTTTTTTGGTTTAAAAGGTGTAAATTAAATAGTTTTGAATGGACATTACAGAACTCAAAATCATTATATCTTTTCCGATGTTGTTGTTGTCAGGAATCTAGTACTAATGCATAACTAAATACTAGAACATAAACGGTAAAAAATCAAGCAGACTTTGGATAAATTATCCATCCTTGGTGGGTAAAAATGTAGCCTGGTTAGAATGTTCGTCAATTAACAGAACGAAAAATTGTGTTCCAAGTGCAACCTGAAGTACAGGACATGAAGATGACGTTTTGGCTATCAAATTACGGTCGCTGATTGGTTGGCTGCAACTTATAGCCAATTAGCGCAAAGCATTGAGTTGCCGCAGTAAAGACGCAATGCATGTCACGTCACATCTTTCAGTCATCTAGTGCGGACAAGGGAGCCACGGAAAAGTGGAATTCCTGGCTTAATTCCGAAAAGTGGCTTAATTCCGAAAAGTTAAATTTTTACCTCAAGGTGTAAATGAAATGGCCTGGAAACTGGTAATCCCTTCTCTACTGATGTGAAATTTTCCGCTGGTGGTCTACAGTCTGTATTTGCCACAACCCATAACCTACAGTATTTATACCCCAGCCTATACACTAAATCATTGTCAAATTACCCCGTTCAATAGCAACATAAATCACCATATAAACACCATTTAGAACCCAATTAATCACCGTATGGTACGGTCGGGCATAATTTACTTTGTTTCCGTTATCTTGCAAAAACACGGGCAACATGCAACAATATTCGCTTTCCCACGGTATAAAAAACGGACGGTGACACTAAATGATGACAAAAACGGCCCATAAATCTTGACGCTATTAATAACCGTGTCACCTAAGTGTGTACTTAAGTATGTACTTAGGTGATAGTATCACCCACAGACCGTATTCTGGACGACAAGCACATTGTTCCATGAGTGGGGAATTATACAAACTGCGGGAGTAATGCGTTTAGCTAACAATTTAGCTCACCTATACATCGAAGAAGCAATTTAACCTTCAAAATGACAAAGGACGGGAAATTCTTAATAACACGATTACCGATTTTTTTCATCCGCCGATGCACATATTCTACTATGATGAATGATGGATGACGAATGTCAGTCAACTATGGCGGATGAGGGAGGATGGGAAGGCGGAGTCACGCGCAGGTAGCGAGTACTGTACATGATTTTTTTAGAAACGTTCTCTCTAGTTATGAGAAGTTTGTCCACAGTATTGTTGTGAACAGCATTTTTCTGGTACAGGTTTTTATACCAAAGTTCAAAACCTTTAATTCACCAGAATACTGATTTATTTTGTAGGCCGTTTCTGGATGACAGAATCGCTTTTGATTGATCGTTTGCGAGAGAGAGGAAACCTCTTTAGTGGGGCCCCAATAGTGGAAACGCCCTTACTTAGCAGCACCCTTTACTTAGTACTTACGCCCTTAGCACATGAAAAGTAGAGATATTAATATGTGATAAATCATTATAATGATAGAAATAAATCATTTTTCTATAAACAATCATCATATAACGGTTATAATTTTACTATTCCGGCTGGTCGAAAGAAAAGCGTACACCGCTTATGAAAACAATATTATGAAAGGAGAGTTAAGACAGTAAAATTGTCACCTAAGCTGTGTCAGAAAAGAACAGAATTTTCCTAGATAAAACCACCTCAGAAAGATTCACATACTTTAGAGGAAGTGCTAAGCCATGGACAGTAAGTTCATCCGCCAGTGCGTCGAAGAAGATCATTGAAAAAAAAGTTGCCTGTGGGAGACGGTGACGATCGAGCATGTCATCAATTCATGATCACACGTTTTGAATCGGTCTGATTGACAATCATTGATTAGATGCGCACAAACAAAAACTGTTTGCGTTGCATTAGGCTCTGTAGTGGAAGAGAAGATAACAAAACAGTGATCTTAATTCTTCCTAATTTGGTCAGTTCAATAGCTCATGATCTATTATAAAAAATATGTAAACTTATTTCCCACCGGCTTATTTTCCTCCTCTTTGATGAAAGTCTCAAAGCCTTGGATTGGGATGATTCGCTCGTGCGCCAGTGAATTAGTTTAGTATGCTTACTGTATGTACAGGGTGGCACAAATAAGAGGAGTAATACTACCTCATCGTCTGTTGTAGGGATAATGTGTATAACTTTAGACACAACAATTAGTCACATTTCTTAAGTATGTCGCAGAAGTTGAATTGTTTTCGCTGGTTTCACGTTTAACTCACCGAAAATTATTTCCCCGAAAGTCAACTCACCGATATTTATCTCACTGAAATTGAGTTCCCCGAAAATCAGATGCCGGAATTTGAACTCACCAAAACTCAGCTCACCGGATGTTCAACTACTGACTGAATGTTTATTTTGGCGAATAACTACCGAATGTTTAGCTACTATAGTAACTCGGCAACCCTGTAGCATGGATCGCATTTTTCACAAACATGAGATTACGATCAGCCAATCGTCTTGACGACATGTCCATCGACAAGTGATCGATTACTTTTTAGTTTTTTAATCGGAAAGGTGAAATATGGGACGGTTTTTATATGATTTGCGAGTTGCGTTGCGACCGTGGGAACAAACGGGCCAAAAACCTGACTAATTATCCGGAATGCAACCGGATGTGGACTTATGAAGAATATTTCAGCGATATAACCTATAAAATACCATAATTTAATACAAACATTAGGGCTGATAAAATTGTGAGAACATGAGAAAAGATTTTATACAACGTCAAGAATTCGCTGGTGAACTAAAATAGAATACAACATGGCAACTCAACTTGGTATAACACAATTGGTTTTCCAATCCCAACGGAGGTCCCAAACAAAAAACAACCGAGTTTCGGTGATTTTCATTCCAGAATTTCCCTCGAACCACCCAATTAAGACCAATCTCATCAGTTTAGTGTTCTTTCGATTAAAAACGTTTATAATTTTAATTCATTTCCAGACGATGCTGCGTATCTGGGACTGTTTCTTGCTGGAGGGCCCGAAGACGCTGTTCCGCTTCGCGGTGGCCTTACTGTGCCTGAACGAATCCACGATCATGGAGAAGAGCGATACCATTTCCGTGATGAAAATCATCAAGGGCACGGCCAAGCTGACTTACGATGTCGACGGACTACTCGATGTTAGTGGGCAATGATTCGTTAGCCTATAGAACAAAAAAATATATGATTCAATAGCCTTCGATAGCCTAAAAAGTTTTGGTACATGGTTCTGATTTGAAATGAAGAATTAGACATTGTGAAATGTCTCAATATCCTTCTGGTGTGTGATTTTGATAAACTACCATTCTTTTCAAACACTGACTTAGGCTTTTTCTCAGTAAAAATAGTGAAGGGATTTGAGGAATTTTTACGCTGGTGTGAACTGTTGTACAAAGAGAACAGCTGAAAGCGCAGAAAACGAGGAGACTAGCGCACTAACAGCTGCACCAAACACCTGTGGCCGATACTGACCCGAACACATCGTAAACAGTTTAACAGCCATAGTTGTGATATTAAATGAAAACTTGGCCAGCCCAAAAAATTACTCGATATCATGTTTTTAATGCTGAGAAAAAATCTAAAGGCAAACAATTCCTTGTATCGGTTAAGAAGTAATGGTTGTCTTATAACAAGTGAAAAGTATACACATTGAATAAATTATCATTTGCAACTGAATACAAAATTCAACAAAACCGGAAAGCGACGTACCGGATAATATGCGATGGATTACATACTTGAATTGAGCTGATTGGCAGATCGGTTCAAAGTGTCGGTTCGAAGCGAAGAGGTTCCGAAACTTGAAAAAAAGTTTTCGAAAAAGTCTCAGATAAGCCATCGTCAAAGTTGAAGTGATGCAAACAACTCCGAAACCGCGTAATACCGGTTCATTGACAAAACAGACGCGGTACTCGAAAATTTTTCGTTGTAAAACGATGAGAATTCTTTCGAATTACGGAAGCAATCGAGTTGTTCGAAAACCGAAATATCTTACAAAACATATTTGAAAAAGGATCAATTAAGATCTCATCATAAACAAGTACAAACACGTTCACATGAGGCAAACAAACCGAAAATCCGAAAAAAAAATCAAAATCCAAAGCCGAAATCCACCGGCGTAATACCGGTTCATTAACGAAACGAAACGCCCCACTCGAAATTGTTTCGTTGTTAAGCGGTGAGAATACTTTTGTTTACGGAAGCAATCGGGTCGCATAAAAACATGGCATATAGCTCTTGTCAATATTTGCATTTTATCTTACTAGAAAAATACGCTCGGTAATCGAGCGAAATAAAGAATAATATAGGGCGGGAGACTTGAAAGTATATCAAGTTATGGCCTGTTTCACTGTTTAGATTTATTTTATTTCTGATTATTGAATAAAATAGGGGCATTTTTCATTCAGCGCGGTGTTTTCAGGTGAAGTGTAAAGTGCAACCCAAACAGGAGATGAGATGAGAAAAC
>CAXIWR010000336.1:12500-16104 GCA_964036265.1 Daptonema setosum | reverse complement strand
TATTGTTACAACAATTTTGCGGCGATGAACTATATTATTTTCTTGTTTAGAAATTTTGAGATGCATTGGTGAAACTTATTCTGAAAACTAAATGGGTTGAGTTTTGAAATTGATGAGTGAGTTTTGAAATTGATGAGTGAGTTTTGAAATTGGTGAGTAAAGAGCAACTATAAAACTGGGCATTATGTTCCGCATGCGCGCAGGGACATTGCAAGGCCACACATGGTAACAATGAATCAGCTACAATATATACTGCTGTTAGTCAGTCAGTCAGTCAGTCTGCTGTTGTTGTTGCATTTGTTGGTGTTGCACTTGTTGTACCACCGGTGTCTGCTGTACCAACTGTTGTTGTTGCTGATGTACATCATAAAACTGATGACTCAACTGTCGTTGTTGCAAATGTACATCATATAACTGATGACTCAACTGTTGTTGTGGCTGCTGTACATCATATAACTGTTGACTCAACTGTTGTTGTTGCTGCTGTACATCATATAACTGTTGACTCAACTGTTGTTGTTGCTGATGTACATCATATAGCTGATGACTCAACTGTTGTTGTTGCTGATGTACATACATCATATAACTGATGACTCAACTGTTGTTGTTGCTGCTGTACATCGCATATAACTGTTGACTCAACTGTTGTTGTTGCTGCTGTACATCATAAAAACTGTTGATTCAACTGTTGTTGTTGCTAATGTACATCATATAACTGTTGACTGAACTATTGTTGTTGCTGATGTACATCATATAACTGTTGACTCAACCGTTTTTGTTGCTGATGTACATCATATAACTGTTGACTCAACCGTTTTTGTTGCTGATGTACATCATATAACTGTTGTCTCAACTCTTGTTGTTGATGCTGTACATCATATAACTGTTGACTCAACTGTTGTTGTTGCTGCTGTACATCATAAAAACTGATGATTCAACTGTTGTTGTTGCTAATGTACATCATATAACTGTTGACTCAACTATTGTTGTTGCTGATGTACATCATATAACTGTTGACTCAACCGTTTTTGTTGCTGATGTACATCATATAACTGTTGACTCAACCGTTTTTGTTGCTGATGTACATCATATAACTGTTGTCTCAACTCTTGTTGTTGATGCTGTACATCATATAACTGTTGACTCAACTGTTGTTGTTGCTACTGTACATCATATAACTGATGACTCAACCGTTTTTGTTGCTGCTGTTCAATTCAATTGTTCAATTCCACCTGTTCTGTACTCTTGACCGAAAAGGCCTATGGAATGCTATTCACCTGAAGAAATAATTGCAGACGCACGCATCAACCATTCGATTCGATCAGCATTAATATATTTATATATGAATATATATGAATGAATATATTATATATGAATACATATATGTATCAAACAATCCTGATTAACATATATAAATAATGTTTAAAACTGTCCTTTTATGCAAATTTACATGTAGAACAGGCTGATGATATTGACTAACTGACGCAGACTACTGAAGGCCCGTTGAGTTTTTATCTCGTCTGTCATGCCTAGCGGACGAGAAGATGAAAAGTGGAATTTCCCCCTTTTTAGCGCATGCTAAAAGTAAATTTTATTCCCTGAAGTGCAGAAAAAATGGCCTGAAAACTGGCAATTCCCCATCTTTGGTAAAATCCCCCTTCCTTTGTAGGTTGAGGCTCGTCCACCAGTGCTGTCATGAGAAAAGTCACCTATTATCTATATTGGCCAGAAACTGGACACAATACACTGACGTTGTTTGGTCCTTCTTCCCAACATGAACAACAATAGCATGTCACAAGTCGTTATGGCAATTACTGACATTGATAGACAAGCAAAAATAAACGAGCTAGTTGGTAGCTCACTCACTCACTCACTCACTCACTCACTCATTCACTCACTCACTAACTAACTCACTCACTCACTCACTCACTCACTCACTCACTCACTCACTCACTCACTCACTCACTCACTCACTCACTCACTCACTCACTCACTCACTCACTCACTCACTCACTCACTCACTCACATGACTGTGATATAATATTTGCCTGTGGCTGGACACAATGAACTGACGTTGTTTAGTCTGTCTTTCCAACATGAACAACAATAGCATTTCTCAAGTCAATAGAGCAATTACCGACGTTAATTGACAAACGGAACAAACGAGCTAATTGGTAGCTCACTCATTCACTAACTCACTCACTCACTCACTCACTCACTCACTCACTCACTCACTCACTCACTCACTCACTCACTCACTCACTCACTCACTCACTCACTCACTCACTCACTCACTCACTCACTCACTAACTCACTCACTCACTCACTCACTCACTCACTCACTCACTCACTCACTCACTCACTCACTCACTCACTCACTCACGCACTCACTCTCTCACTCACTCACTCACCCACAAGACAGTGATTTTGTATTGGCCTGTGAATGGTCGTTGTTTGATCTGTCTTTCCAACATAAACAACAATAGCATGTCTCAAGCCATTAGAGCAATTACCGACGTTAACAGACATATGAAGTAAACGAGCTAGTTGGTAGCTCACTCACTCATTCACTCACTCACTCATTCACTCATTCACTCATTCACTCACTCACTCACTCACTCACTCACTCACTCACTCATTCACTCACTCACTCATTCACTCACTCACTCACTGACTCACTTTGAATCGACATGTTGTGGAACTTTAGGAAAACTTTCTCCTCTGAGTAGACATTATTTTTAAGATAACCGACCTTCTTGATGCATAATTTTTGTAGTCTCGATTCAGTTTGATTCTAACAAACGAAATTTGTTAAATGATTGTAGGTTGTCAGTTGTTGCTACATAGGGTAGATTGCTTTTGTAGTTGTCCGTGAAGTAATTATGAACAAATCGTCTTGAATATATTCCGCTTTTCCCACCCTTTCTCGTCGGCTAGTTATCTGCTGAGTGTATGCCAGGTATAGTCGAATTTTTTGGTTACAATTTTTTTGGAACTTTTTTCTGTGTAAAACTTTTTCCTCACCCAGAAATTGGTGGTCGGAAGAAGCAATTTGGGGTTGATGAAAAGGTTTTTCACAAAAACGTTCCTAAAAAGATGATAACGACTGTGATTAGGAACTTTTTTGTGTATAAATCCTTTTCATCAACCCAAAATTGCTGCTTTCCGGGTGAGGGAAAGGTTTTACGCAAAAAGTTCCTAAAAAATCGTAACCGAAAAATTCGACTATATGTATGTAGGGTAAAACCCATAGGCTTACCAAGTTGTAACTTAGTCAGTTTTTCTGACTGATCACCGGTTTTTGATTTTGTTATATTTCATCATTTCGTCTTTTACTGTTTACTTTTAACTTTTTATTATTACCTTTAATTTTGCTTCTTACCGTTTTTCTTCTGCCTTTGGTTACGAATACCTTGTTTTACTTTTACCGGTGCTTAACTTTTGATGTTTTTATTTTAAGAAGGCTGGCTCAGTAATAACTGACTTGGCGTGACTTATTTAGTAAGAGACTCACTCATGCAGAATTACAGAAGCTACCCTTTTTCTATTTTGTAAATTTTCTCTCGCTTAAAGTCATTTCAGACTTATGCGTTAGCTTTTTTAC
>CAXIWR010000336.1:0-7500 GCA_964036265.1 Daptonema setosum | reverse complement strand
GTAACTTGAACTAAACTTAAGACAATAGTTTGAACAAGATAAGTGTGAAGTTAGAGTCAAAAGGGTCGATTAAATTTAATGTAATGAAATCTTCAGTTAAGTTATAGATTACTCATGATTTACTCTACATTATGTATGACAGATACTTTACAGGTGGCTTTAAAATAATCCACGGTTAAATCACTGTTTTCTCTAATCTTAACTGGAATTGTAGTTTTAATGTGCCGCTAACTGTTGTGGCCACGGGTGCTTATAATTTAAGGTTTAAAGAAAATTTGATTATTTTTTGGTTCTGGGGACGGGTAAAAATATATATTTGAACGATTGTATATAACAGATATATGAACGTAAATTAATTGATAATAAGAGTTCAACTTCACGAGTGGCTCTAACTTTTTCCACGGGTATTTTCACTGTAACTTGAACTAAACTTAAGACAATAGTTTGAACAAGATAAGTGTGAAGTTAGAGTCAAAAGGGTCGATTAAATTTAATGTAATGAAATCTTCAGTTAAGTTATAGATTACTCATGATTTACTCTACATTATGTATGACAGATACTTTACAGGTGGCTTTAAAATAATCCACGGTTAAATCACTGTTTTCTCTAATATGAACTAATATAAAAAACGAAAACGTAAACAATTAAGTCAGATTTTAATGGATCGGGTTAGTTTAACGTATTTAAACAACGGGTTTATGATGTTTATCTTGGAATATTTAGCTTTGTAAACTTAACAGACAGTTGCGTAGCAACGGGTTTACCCTAGTCTTATATATTAAAACTCCAATGTCCGTATGTATGTATGTATGTATGTCCGATGTCCGCAAGCGGTTCCATATAAATATCAGAAGTGAAACGCAAATAAACTCTTTATGTCATTTTCATGCAGAAACAAAAAAAGTATAATCATCATCACCCTCTCTCATAAAAGTTGAGTTGATATTGTCATCAACACCCTCAAAGGAGGTTCCCTAAATTCACTGAACTGGAAAATTCATTGACCTTAACTGAAGTTACCGTAATTGTTGTGCCACGGGTTTCAGTGTTTCTATTTTAATGTGGGAATACAAAAGCTTTTTCCATGATTAACCGAAATATGACATCTTTCGTCAAGAATTTATTTCCAGCTAAACTGTAAAACGTAATCAGTCTTTTTCAAATAAAAGACTTTTGGTAAAATCAAAAGCCAAAAATTTTGTGTTTAGGTGGTCGGGTGAAGTTTTTTCATCTAATGTTCACTACAAATTATCGGGTCGGGTCATGAGATAATAGAAGTACCATTTTTTACGAGATGGGGCTTTAATATAATACTAGGGTAAACCCGTTGCAAAGCAACGGATGCTTAATTTTCTGCGTTTAATCACAAATACAACTATTCAACAAATCTATTTTTGTTTTGAAACCCGTTGCTGCGCAACTGAAGTTGACCATTCTGACAAACTTTTTACGTTATCTCTGTGATTATGTTTCATCAAAATAATAAATCAGTATTGTTAACTCAACTCTTCTCAGTAAACCAAAAAAAACTATATTTTGGACCGTTATCACCCGTCCGTTATTACCCGTCCGGTGAAGATCTGACACCCGTTCATTAAAACCCCAATTAATGTCGCAGTTCAGTTGACATGCTCATGTGAGGTGGTGTTGATGATTTTCATTGTTGAGAGTGTTTTTTTTGGAATAACCCTCTCATTCCTGATTTGGTTCCGGAACCGCTGTCCTGTGACCTACATACTGTAATTACTGGTTGAGATGGTTTTTTTTATTTGGTAAAAAGCGTTTGATTGAGGGGTAAGCGATGATTGGTTCAGTGAAGAAATTTATGTCATGTTGTTTCGTTCAGTCAGTATGGGTTGTGACAAAGTTGATTTTCATTCGTCGATGGTGATGATGATTAAATCCTTCGTAGAAATGGCACAAAGAGGTTCTGAACATTTTGTTTCTGATATTTATACGAATTTTAGCGTGACAGACACACACACGGACATGGATTTTAATATACTAGGGTAAACCCGTTGCTACGCAACTGAGTGTTAAGTTTACAAAAAATATTATCGAAGTGAACCCGTCAACATACAAAGTTATCATTGATTCATAGTTCAAGTTAAAACTTCTAACAATATTTCTAGAAAAACATTATATAGCCTCCCGTTGAAAACTCGCTACCCGACCCGAGATTTCAATACATTAAACTTAGCCGACAAATTAAGTTCACAGTTTATTGTCCTTGTCCAAATATTTGTTGTTTTGAGATTAATTCAACTCAAGGAACACACTAAAAAAGACCCGTTGAAAAAATCAAATAACCCACTATTTTCTATAACGAAGAATCATGTTTTACCCATCCGGTATAAAACAACTGGGATCTTCAGATAATTCGTAGTGAAGGAATACCAGCTGAAATATTCAAACTTGACCTGATCTTTTTTTTAAGTTTTTATTTTGAACTACCACAATATTAAGCGGCATTTTGGTTAAGGTCTTTCAGTTTTCCAGTTCAGTTGGGTGGGTATTGATGATTGCACCGTTTGTTAAAAACGAATCATTGCGTCAATCAATAAATTTGCTCATGAGAGGCCATTATTATGACCTTCAGGAATGTTGAGATTTCAGTTTTGAAAATCAGTTGAACGGGTGTTGATGACTTCGTAATAAAAGTTAGGTAAACCAATTGAGAGTGATTATGAAATTCCAACACGTTAATGCCTGTTGAGTTAGAGGTCAGATTTGAAAATCAACTGAAGGGGACGTGATGATTTATTTGATTCTGACATCGAGTAATAAAAGGTGTTTTAATGTTCTTTTCTGGTATTTAATACTGAAGCGTGACACACAAACCGACATACATTGTCTAATTTATATATAGATTAGATTTCATGGATCGAAAAAAAATTAATAATAGCCAAACTCCACGGGTTGTAATTTCAACTAAAGTTAAAATTTAAAAAGTCGGGTTCAACGGGTTGATATTGTGCGTTATAGATTACTCCATATCGTGTAATCAGGGAAATATATAAAAGAAGTTGTATTGAGTTGAAAACGTTACGGGTGGCTCTAACTTTTTGACGGGTTTTTGTTACAGTATTCTGTCAATAAACTAAACTCTAGACTAAAGTTTGAACAATCAACGTGTCGGGTTAACACAACCGAACACTTATAATGGTATACAAAAATATGCTGCATCCTCGGGTTTAGTGCAGGAAATGATTATTATTTAACTTGATCGTCCGTTGCCCTGCAACGGGTTTACCCTAGTATTCCTCTAATACTCAAAGAAACATTCAATTTCAATATGTGTATGGCAACAGTTTTACGAGAAATAACCCGTTGTGCCGACCTACAGATAGATTGGTCAGGATTTCTTGTTATCAAAAATACAATTTTGTGGCCCAATTACGCACTATTCAATGTTATCTACATGTTAAGTGAGAAAATAATTTTATTCTCGAAATTTTCAAAGTGCGCCAAGAACAGATTTGAATTTAAACTGCGCGCAAAAAAGTTTTTGGCTAACTAGAAACCCGGGATAGGTGACACCAACTATGAAACCAATAAGTCTTGTTTGTACATATAAGTGAGAAAAGTCATAATATTGTACCGGGTGTCCCATTTAAAAGTCCGGATTTTTATTTAGAATAACAACCGCAATTTTCTGTCGATTTTAAAAATTTTTGCGCCAAGTTATAGACAATTTCTGGCTATTTTGTTTATTTTTTTATTTTCCAAAATCAACTCTGCGAATCGATTTTTATGACAAAATTCCCGGCACCCCCTTTTTATGTTTTCGCACTGTAGTCCGTGGCTTCTTAAACGATAGCGTGAGCGTTACAAAAGCAATTTTGATACTTTAAGAAATTATATCAGTTGAATAGTATGATAAAAACATGTTATAAGACGGATAACAATCAAATGGGTAACAATCATCTAACTAACATGCTGCTAAAACTCCGCATCCACAAGCATGCGCTAGCGCAGGGAGCTTGGGTTTCCTTTTGTGAAAGTTTGCACATCAGGTTTGTCCATACTCAACACCGACATGATGTGGTGGTTTCCAAAGCAGAATATCGTAATTCACCGTGTTTTACCGTTATTTAGCAATTTTTCAATCTGGGTAAGTTATTCTTTCACAGGAAGAAGAAACCACGCTCCCTGCGCAAGCTTGCCGATGCGGAGTATGAGTGTTTTGTGGTTACTGTCAGTAAGCAGCTTGTTACTTTTGATGAGTGCTAACAATTTATCAGTATTCCGTATTTTAACAAGATTAAAACGTTATTGCACGGAAATGATGATTTAAATTATGAATCTTTTGTTTATAAAGGTCACACTATCGTCTAAAAACCACCGACTTGAGTACAAAAACGTGAAAAACGGGTATGTTGGGAATTTTGTCATAAAAATTGATTTACATACTCGATTTGGAAAAATAAAAAAATAAAACAAAATAGCCAGAAATTTCCTATAACCTGGCGCAAAAAATTTTGAAATCGATAAAAAATTGCGATGGTTATTCAAAATAAAAATCCACTTTTAAATGGGACACCCTGTATATGTATTATTATTGTGTATTATTGTGTATTGTATGTTTCAGATGACGCTATGCCGCGGGCACCTCGTTTAGAGTTGATGTTTTTTGTGTTCCTCTGTCCGTTTTTCAGTCTGGTGCTGTTAGTCTGTTCTTATGTGGTTTATGGATACAAGTTCGTCAAGCCGAAGATTGAAGCCGGTTGGTGGAACCCTTTTTACTCACTCACTCACTCACTCACTCACTCACTCACTCACTCACTCACTCACTCACTCACTCACTCACTCACTCACTCACTCACTCACTCACTCACTCACTCACTCACTCACTCACTCACTCACTCACTCACTCACTCACTCACTCACTCACTCACTCACTCACTCACTCACTCACTCACTCACTCACTCACTCACTCACTCACTCACTCACTCACTCACTCACTCACTCACTCACTCACTCACTCACTCACTCACTCACTCACTCACTCACTCACTCACTCACTCACTCACTCACTCACTCACTCACTCACTCACTCACTCACTCACTCACTCACTCACTCACTCACTCACTCACTCACTCACTCACTCACTCACTCACTCACTCGCTAACTCATTCACTCACTCACTCACTCACTCACTCACTCACTCACTCACTCACTCACTCACTCACTCCCTCACTCACTCACTCACTCACTCACTCACTCACTCACTCACTCACTCACTCACTCACTCACTCACTCACTCACTCACTCACTCACTCACTCACTCACTCGTTATTCTGACTATGTTATTCTAACTCTGTATTTACAGGGTGTCCCATCCTTTTGTCCCGATGTTGACGGCTCCGCATCCAAGTTGTACTGAAACAATATGAATGAAATTATTTCCTTGAATAGAGGAGACTTTGACAATTTGTTTGCTACCTACCAGAATTCATTCCACGTCTGTAGCTAATTTTACAAGTCATCGAAAAAAAATTCAATTTTGGCTAATATTTTTTTTATTAAAATTTAATTTTATCGAGCAAGGCACATAACAAAATAGCATCAATCCCAAAGAAAGTCATGGATAATAACCGTATAAGAAGAAAAAAGCAATTAACTCGACAAGCATGCTAACTTCTTCTCGGTCTCGTCGACGCACAGCTTTCAAGGCTGCATGGTGTGTGTCCACGGAAATGGCACCTATCTCTTCAGTGATGAGTAAAAATCTCGGGGCTTATCGCGTACACACATTCCTTTAAATTACCGCACAACCAGAAGTCCATCGGGGCCAGATCTGGTGACCACCCGAGATTGGCTCGACGAGACCTTGGAGTCTTGTGTAAACAGAGGAGTACCATTCCATTGGCCTACCAGATCACCAGATCTGACCCCTCTGGACTTTTGGTTGTCGGGTGATTTGAAGCAGCTCATATACGCGTGGAATCCCGAGAATTCATGTCAGTTATGTCACTTCATCACTGAAGAGATTGGTGCCATTTCTGTGGACACACGCCGTGCAGCCCTGAAAGCTGTGCGTCGTCGATGGAAATGATGTCGAGATCCAAGTCGAGAAGTTAACATGTCGGGTTATTAGCTTTTTTTATTTTTATGTGGTTATTACTTATGATTTTTTGTTCATGGGGCCTTGTGATTGATTCTATTTTATTATGTGCCTTGCTCGATAAAATATAAAGATATTGAAAAAATATTGTTCAAAGCTGGCATTTGTTTGATGACTTGTAAAATTAGCTACAGACGTCGACTAAGTTTCTGGTAGGTATCAAGCAAATTGCCAAAGTCTCTTCTGTCTCAGAAAAAAAAAATTCAGCCTTTTGGTTCATTAAAACTCAAATGCGGAGCCGTCAACATCGGGACAAAAGGATGGTACACCCTGTCCAGTAACTCAGTAAAAGTGGAATGAAATAGCGTAGAAACTCACTCACTCACTCACTCACTCACTCACTCACTCACTCACTCACTCACTCACTCACTCACACACTCACTCACTCACTCACTCCTCAGGTCACATCCACCAGGCCACACAGGCCATTCGAGCACAGCAGCGAATCACTCGGGTCTTTGCCATTTCCACAGCATCGAACTTTGTCTTTTACATTCTGCCTGCCATCGGCTTATCAGTGTCGTCCGTCTGCAAAACCGACTGGTGTTATATAGCGCATACTATCAGGTCGGTTGTTGGGCCCCGTTGCTCAGTTGGTTAGAGCGTAGTGATCATTGGCGAGAAGTCATCGATTCAATACTGGAATCTGAAGAAAACTAAACTCCGATTGCCATAGCTCAGGAAATCGCCCCCACTTTCAGTCATCAACTCATCCATCCTCACTTATCAACACTTTCTATCATCCAGTCACTTTACTTTACTTATTCACTCACTCACCCACTCACTCACACACTCACTCACACACTGACTGACTCACTCACTCACTCAATCACTCACTCACTCACTCACTCACTCACTCACTCACTGACTCACTCACTCACTCACTCACTCTGTTCAGCTACTGTTTGCAACTGTGTGACTCGTTGTTGGATGCGCTCGTCTTTTCCCGCCTACCCGAAATCAGGAAAGGCTGGGCGGCGTTGAAGCAAAGAAAAATCCTGCCATATGATACCAAAACGTGGTGAAATGATATGTGGTATGTAAATTTTTTTGCTCTCAAATGAGGCTCTTTGCAGAGACTCTTTGATATTTTGTAAAATGGATAAAAGCACATTGGTTATACAGTAATGAAAGTTTGTGATTTGATTGTTCTTAATCATGATTAACGGATTCTTATGTTATGGATAGAAGGAAATATGAGTGATACTAAGTCATACTTATCCGGCTGAGCGTGACATGAAGTCTAATCTATGTACCCATGATTTGAGTGGTCGACGATTTATAATCACGGAAAGTAAACAAGTCACAATAAAGCAATAAAATTAACGCTAATTATCACTATACAGACAGTCAGTCAGACAAATACAGTC
>CAXIWR010000335.1:0-14603 GCA_964036265.1 Daptonema setosum | reverse complement strand
GTCAGTCAGTCAGTCAGTCAGTCAGTCAGTCAGTCAGTCAGTCAGTCAGTCAGTCAGTCAGTCAGTCAGTCAGTCAACCGATCAATCCGACATTCAAACTTTAGTCGGTCAATTTCAGCGCTGTGGTCTTGTTTCACCGGTTGTACACCCCCGTCCACGGCAACGCCAACCAGAAAAGCAGATCCCACTATCAAAGTTAAACAAATAAGTTGGTTCAACTCGCTAACTCACTCACTGACTATGTCACTCACTCGTTCACTCACTCACTCACTCACTTACTCATCACTCACTCACTCACTCACGCAGAATTACAAAAGCTACCCCTTTTCTTTTTTGTATATTTTCTCCTCTCTAAGTCAATTCAGACTTAGACATTGGCTTTTTTACATGCCTATGTATCAGGCTTAGGCTTAGAAATAACTTAAGGCTATGTATTGGTTTTTGGCCAAAAAGACGGGTCGAAATACTTCTAAATCTAGATGAAAAAAGGGTAGGGTTGGGAAATTAACTAGCAGAATCTCCATACCCTACCCTCTTTTTTATTTTGCTGTTCAACTTCAATCCATTCGATTGAGGCTCCGGCTTAGGCTTAGTTCCGAGCTTGGAACTTAGGCTTAGGAATGAACTTTGGCTCCGTATTAGGCTTAGGTTTAGGCATATGACCAATTTGAAAAACTTGAAGATGAAAAAAGGGTAGCTTATGGAAATTTGCCTCACTCACTCACACACTCACGCGCTCACTCATCTACTCACTACTCTCTCGCTCACTTACTCACTAACTCACATACTCACTCACTCACTCACACACTCACTCGCTCACTCACTCACTCACTCACACACTCACTCACTCACACACTCACTCACTCGCTCACTCGCTCACTCACAGCCCCGATGCCCGATCAATACGAGGCAGTAATGGAATGGCGAGAACGCCATCGAAATCCGCCCACTCCGGATGAGGAACTGAACTCGTGGGTGGCCATGCGACGTCCGTCGTTTGCTAGAAACATGCACAAGTACAACACGGTCAGCATGACACCTGTGGATGAGGTAAGTGAGTGAGTGAGTGAGTGAGTGAGTCAGTCAGTCAGTTATTCAGTCAGTCAGTCAGTCAATTTGTAATCCATGCTTTCAGCTGACAAAGAACATTCGCGGCGTCAGCCTCAAACCATCTGGAGTTAGTGGGTACCGTCAGCTAGCAATCTTCCTGACACCAAAAATTAAAACTAGTTTATCTTTTGGGTGAATGACAAACTGATTGTAATGTACATATTTCAGAGTTCTGATCCTTCAAAAACGTCGTCTTCAAAACCGTTATTTAATGAAACGCGTGGTCAGTCTTTAGACACCAGACAGGAGAGAAAGAACAGGAGGGTAAGTGAATGACTGACTGACTGACTGACTGACTGACTGCCTGACTGACTGACTGACTGACTGACTGACTGACTGACTGACTGACTGACTGACTGACTGACTGACTGACTGACTGACTGACTGACTGACTGAGTGACTGACTGAGTGACTGACTGACTGACTGACTAACAGACTGACTGACTGACCGACCGTCTGACTTACTGACTGACTGACAGACCGTCTGACTGACCGACCGTCAGACTGACTGACTGACTGACTGGACTGACTGATTGTCTGACTGCTTGATAGACTGGTGACTGGCTGACTGACCTGCCTGACTGACTACTGACTGACTGATGGCTTGGTTCCAGAGGCGCGACCGCAACAACAACCGCAATCACACGATCACCAGTGCTCAGATGTTGGACGCACCACCCGAGCCGAATTTCAAGTCAGTGAATGAATGATTGACTGACTGACGAATTGACTGACTGACTGAGTTACTGTTGTTGCAGAGCGCTACACCTACACCACCTACACACAATGATGAACATGTCCAGTGATGACGGGTTGAGCACATCCATTATTGAAGGTCCTCATTTGATGGACGAACTGTGCCAATCGTGAAGCAATTCTTTGCAACCATGGAAAATCATAAACACTTTGAAATCCTATATACATATATATATATATCCCATATGTATATTATTTGCTTTTGTTCTTGTGTGAATTAATCATTGAATATTCTTGAAATAATAATCATTCAATATCAAGGAATATTCTCATCATCATAATGTGCATTTGTTCATAAACTTTTTTTTACTTTTTGATACGTAGGTTTCACACGTCACCAGAGCCATATATATGTATCTTTGTACTGCACTTGTGATAGATTTTTTTGATAAAAAAACATTTATGGTATTTATGATTTGCTTTCATATTCAATACCGCTTATACACGAACTAAAATTACTATAATCTAACGTATTTTTATATACCTTTAGGAAGGAATAAAATTTTCGATACATGAAAATACATGCGTTTATTGGAGTTTTGGAAACCAGATATTGTAATTAACAATCTTCAAACTCATTCACTCACTCACTCACTCTCTCATTCACTCACTCACTCACTCACTCACTCACTCACTCACTCACTCACTCACTCACTCACTCACTCACTCACTCACTCACTCACTCACTCACTCACTCACTCACTCACTCACTATGTACCTCACTCACTCCTCTCTCACCCACTCACCCGCTCACAATCGCTCACTCACTTAATCACTCACTCACTCACTCACTCCCTCACTGTCTCACTCACTCACTCACTCACTCACTCACTCACTCACTCACTCACTCACTCACTCACTCACTCACTCACTCACTCACTCACTCACTCACTCACTCACTCACTCACTAACTCACTCACTCACTCACTCACTCACACTCACTCACTCACTCACTCACTCACTAAGTCACTCACTCACACTCACTCTCTCATTCACTCACCCACTTACTCACTGACCCACTCGCTCACTCTCCCACACACTCACTCACTCCTGCACTCGCTACTTGATAACTTTGGCCCCGTGCACGTCCAACTGCCGGCTCTCGAAGAGAGCCCTCAAGGCCCCAGTTGGGTAGAGCCTTGTCTCGGGCTCAGCAGCTGAGACTAGACCCTCGAGGAGAGCCCTGCCCATACTTTAACATTACAACAGGACTCTCGAGGAGAGCCTAGAGGGCTCTCGAGTTGAGCCTCGAAGGCTCTCCTCGAGAGCCCTGTCTATACATTTTGGGCCCAGCAGCTGAGACTGGTCCCTCAAGGAGAGCCTCGAGGGCTCTCGAGATGAGCCCTAGGACTCTCCTCAAGAGCACAGCTATAGTGTTGAAGTATAGGCAGGGCTCTTTTCGAGAGACTAGTCTCAGCTGCTGAGCCCCAGACGGCTGACATTCACTTGTACGAAAACTCAGTTGTACGAAACTGTACGAATCCTCATTTTGCGCATGTGGCTCAGTTGTACGAAAGTCATGCATGGATATGTTTTACATCCATGCGAAAAATCAGAGGACCCCACAATAGATTACTCTTTTCGAGCTTTGAAAATAACGGTATTTGATTATTTTTGGGGTAAATTGGAGTTTTCCGATCTTTTTAGGCCGAGCTTAGGGGCAATGCTAACGGTCCAAGGCGGGGGCATAAAACTTAGGTTCCAAGCCCATCCCAAATACAGAGCCTAAGCCTAAGCCTAAACTGAAAACTAACTCTTAGCCTCATGCTCGGCGATATCTCTTTGTGAACGTACAGTCTGTGTTAACGTCTAAGCCGAAGCCGTATAATACATACATACAATCGATGGGGTTTTAATAGTGAAAGTTGAAGTATAATTGATTGGTATTCATGTATAAAAAAAATAACGGTAAGATAATTCTCAACGACGCAACATGAACTATGTGACAGTTTTCTTGTAAAACATATTCACGCACGGTTTTTCGTACAACTGAGTCACATGCGCAAAATACGTATTCGTACACTTTCATACAACTGAGTTTTCGTACAAGTGAGGCCCAGCCCCCAGACAAGGCTCTCAAGGAGAGCCCTGCCTTTATTACTACCCAACTGGGCTCTTCTTGAGAGCCGGAAGTTGGACGTGCACGGGGCCTTGGTCCCTCACTCATTGACGTCCTTTTGTTTCTCACTCACCTCTAAACTGTTTTCACTCAATTAACCATATTTACTCACCGTCCTTACTAGTACAAACGTTCGGTGCGCCCGCAACTAGATAATGAATAGAAATTTCGTTAACTTAAAAATAGATACCGTATCAAATACCGTAAAAATACCGTAGTAATATTATTTTGAGTTTGTGACGAGTGAGTGAGTGAGGGAGTTAGTGAGTTAGTGAGTGAGTGAGTGAGTGAGTGAGTGAGTGAGTGAGTGAGTGAGTGAGTGAGAAAACTCATAAGTTAGTAGTGTGCAGGTGAGTGAGTGACTGAGTAAGTGAATAAGTTAGTGAATATTGAGTAAGTGAGTGAGAGGGTGAATGAGTGGATGACTGAGTGAATGGGTGGATGGAACAGTAAGTGAGTGAATGATCGAATAAGTAAGGGATGGAGTGAGTGAGAGAGTGAGTGAGTAGTGAATGATTGAGTGAATGATTGAGTGAGCAAGTGAGTAGTGAGTGACTGAGTAAGTAAGTTAGTGAATAAATGAGTGAGAGGGTAAATCAACGAATGGATGGATGAGTGAATAAATGAGTGATTTTGTGAATGGAACAGTGAGTGAGTGAGTGATCGAATGAGTAAGGGATGTGTGAGGAGTAGTAAATGAGTGAGTGAGTGAATGAGTGAGTGAGTGAGTGAGTGAGTGAGTGAGTGAGTGAGTGAGTGAGTGAGTGAGTGAGTGATTGAGTGAATGAGTGAGTGAATGATTGAGTGAGTGAATGGGTAAGTGACTGATTGAATGAATGAATGAATGAATGAATGAATGAACAAATGAATTAGTAAATGAGGAGTGAGCGAATGACTGATCGAGAGAGTGAGTGAGTGAGTGAGTGAGTAAATGATTAAGTGAGTGATTGAATGAATGAGCGAATGAGTGAGTGAGTGAGTGAGTGAGAGAGTCAGTGAGTGAGTGAATGAGTGATTGAAAGAGTCATTGAGTGAGTCAGTAAGTTAGTTAGTGAATGAGTGAGAGAGTGAGTGAGTGAGAGAGTGAGTGAGTGAGTGAGTGAGTGAATGAGTGAATGATTGAGTCGGTGAGTGAGTCAGGGAGCTACTGCGTGTATGTGTGATGTTTAATAAAGTCACAATTTTAACAACAAATACTACGCAAAAAATTAAAAAAAATTACGGTATTTCTTTATTAATTTAACAATTATTGTACCACATATCATTTGAATTTCTGTTGAAGAAAAGGTTTACAACTTAGATAATCGATGGCGTAGCTCGTGGCCCAGTGTTTATTTAAAGCTTATTTATTCATATATTTTGGCAAAATTTTTTGTTTTTCCGTTCAGGAAATTAATTATTGAGATCATCTTGTTTAGAATAAATGGCAATTTTGTTCTAAAACGTTCTATTATTGCAAATATTCAGGGTGTCTTAAAATATTCATTGGGTGTATTATTATATTCATTATGAATAAGATAATACCCATTATCTAGTTGCGGGTTACCGCAAACGTTCACTATAAATACCCGTCGATAATTCTCTCGTTGACTTTCAGTCGTTTAGTCCATAAGGTTACCTTTGAATATAAAAATTTAAGATGCGATGCACGTAAGCGACGACCAAAACATCATGAAAATTGGGACAAAATGAAATTTTGAAAAAAATTAGATTTGGATGCAAAGCGACTCACTTGACTCCCGTGAACTCAAAAATGTCCTTGCTTCACGTTAAAACCACGTAAACAGGCCAAAATTCGCATCACTAAATGGTGCACCCTAATTTCCCTATACAAATTAGGCAAAACTTTAAGACCGATTTTCTCATGTACTTCCGAAAAGATCGGAAGACCAAACACCTCAGGTTGAAGCTGAGAATTTTCTCTACAAAACCTGTCTAACTAGCCAATGCAATTTTGACTTTTTTTTCAACTACCGTAATCCCAAACAACAATTATTTTTTAACTACCGTAATCCCTGTGCCGTCATTAACGAAACATTAGGTTTTGCCATCAAAAATCAGTTTCGTGTGGATCATCTGAATACAAGTATTTTTACTACAAAAATACTAAATTATGACTCGACAGAAAATCCCATCCTATCAGCCCAGTCCGAAAAATGGGGAAGGGGGGGGGGGGGGGGGGTAGAAAAAATATTTTCGCAAAAAAGCCCCGTTTTTTTGCTCGTTTTTGCTAGAAAATCTTTTATTATGAGGTATGAACATCACATGAACCGGTTTTACAGGTTTTAACCAAAAAAATTAACCCAGAAAACGTGTTTGTTCGAAAAAAAATTGTCACAGCCAAAACTTTTTGAAAAATCAACTTCAAAATCGAGGTTTTGAAGCCAATTTTCTCAAAAAATTTCGAGTCGGGGGGGGGGGGTAGGGGTAGGCGACCTAAATGTTTCTCTAGGGGGAAGAGGTAGGCTACACGCCGACCCTGAAAAGTGGGGGGGGGGTAAACCCCCTGCCCCCCAGCGGCCCACCTCTGATTACTATTATTGGACAGAATCATATTTTAGTAGTTTTGCAGTATAGTCGATAATGAATTACTGTTCCAAAAGGTGCGTGAATTCTCGATAAACATCCTAATGATTTACCGTGCTTTAGCTTGTCGATGAAAAAATGTCAGTCGACCCTAAATTAGTTTTTATTCGCAATTCTGTGATTTGGGCTGTTTTCAGGAAATTTTTTGTGCAAACGAAAGAGAATAATTTTCTCTTTCAATTGGTGTTAACTTTTTAGAAATTGGTCCAGTACAGCTCGAAAACCAAATAGGAGAAACGAACATTTCGTCGAATGCCAGTGCTGCATCGACAGCGGAATTCAGTGTAAAACATCAAATAAGAGTTTTTCGTGGAACAGTCAGTAATTCATCATCGACTATATAAATAATTGTTTTCTGAGGATCCACACGGAACTAATTTTTGATGGCAAAACCTAATGTTTCGTTTATGACGACACAAGGATTACGGTAGTTGAAAAATAATTGTTGTTTGGGATTACGGTAGTTGAAAAAAAGTCGAAATTGCATTGGCTAGTTAGACAGGTTTTGTAGAGAAAATTCTCAGCTTCAACCTGAGGTATTTGGTTTTCCGATCTTTTCGGAAGTACATGAGAAAATCGGTCTTAAAGTTTTGCCTAATTTGTATAGGGAAATTAGGGTGCACCATTTAGTGATGCGAATTTCGGCCTGTTTACGTGGTTTTAACGTGAAGCAAGAAGATTTTTGAGTTCACGGGAGTCAAGTGAGTCGTTTTGTATCCAAATCTAATTTTTTTCAAATTTTCATTTTGGTCCAAATTTTGGCTGACTTTTACGTGCATCGCATCTTAAAAAGTCCTTTATTTTTTTATTAAAAAAATTATTTCATTTATTATTCTTTTATCTTATGTTTCAATAATTTTTTTGTGATTGAAAATGAATGGCATATTTTTTTCACTATAGGGTACACCCAGCGTCCGCGCTATTTTGAATTTTGAATTTGTTTATTCGTGGTCTACACATTATATGTAATCATATCAAGTATATATGACAGGGATGTATTGAATGGGATAATGAGACCAGGTATGCAACCTCGCTAGTCGAGGCTGTAAGGATTGTAGTGAAGTAATGTAAAATGTAATTAAATATATATAAACAAATATCTTAGACTTAAACACAAATACAAACACATGTAGCAAAGCCCACATTCGTGGGTACCCGTTTGCGATTAGCTATATGGTTTCGCCAAGTTATCAACTATTATTCTGCCAGGAAGGTCTCAATCCAACGCTCAATCAAATCGGCACGCAAAGGTCCAAACTTTAGTACTGCCGGTACGTCATTGAACAAATTTATCGTTCTATTGTAAAAGAAGTTGGCTTTATATTTACTCTGGTGTCTTGGTTTACTTAGTCTTTCCCTATTTACCGTTGACCATTCTACAAGTCTGACCGGACAAAAGAACTCGCCTCTGGTCATTTTAATGACAGTGATCAGGTCACTTTTCTTCAAGTTCACTAGTATAGTCGGTAATTTGCATTTTTGGAGTCGCACATGATAGGGCAGATGATGATTATTGGCATTATCATAATTTATATTGAATCTTGTGAACCTCCGTTGAATGTTTTCCAAATTATTCAATTCATGCTTAGTATGTATCATGAGAACCTGTGAGCAGTACTGTATCATGGGTAAGACAAATATTTTGTACAGATTTACTTGAAAAGATATTGAGTGATCTTTAAACGTATTGCGTAGCAGTGATACTCTTAAGTTAGCTCGTTGGCGAATATCTGCGATTGCAGATTTAAATGTTAAACAGTCATCAAATAGTATTCCCAAATCTCTTATGTTACTTTTAGATTCCAAGACAACTTCATTTATATTGTAAAGTGCCAGGTGGTCTTTAGCAAACTGTTTCCCGTAATGGACGCAAGCAGATTTTTTGGCGTTTAGCTCCATACCGTTTCGACGGCACCAGTCAGCCACAAAGTTTAGATCATGTTGTAATAGTTGAGATGAGAAATTGTTCTTTATAACTCTTACCAGTTTGGCGTCGTCAGCAAAAAATAAAGGCACTGAGTGTTTGATTCCATTTATGAGGTCTATAATAAATATGACAAAAAGTACAGGTCCTAGTACTGTCCCTTGTGGGACGCCTGACGCGACTTTATCTCCTCTAGATCTTGAATTTTCCACAATAACAAATTGTTTTCTCTCTGTGAGCCAGTTTTCAATTAATTTCACTATTATAGTATTCACCTGATAATATTTTAACTTAGCAACAAGAAGTTGATGAGGAACCCTATCAAAGGCTTTCTTGAAGTCTAAGTAGATAACATCTACCGCATTTTTATTGTCCAAAGCATCCGTAATGTGTTTTAGTAAGGTGATGAGATTTCCCGTTGTATTCCTTCCTGGTAGGAAACCAAATTGTGTCTGAGGTATAAGATTGTTTGACATAAAGTGAGCTAGAAGATAGTCTTTAATAATTTTCTCAAAGAGTTTTGAGTCTACACATGTGAGCGAGATCGGTCGAAAGTCATTTGTACATATTGCATCAGGAATTTTCGGAATTGCACGAATATTAGCAACTCTCCAAGCATCAGGTATTTCTCCTGTGAGGAGTGTTACATTAAAAAGTTTGCAAAGTGGTGTTACTAGTATTTCCCTGAATTTTTTTAAGAACAGGTTACAAAGGTTATTTGGTCCAGTCGAAGTTTTGTTAGATAACAGTTTCATGTACTGTTCCAAACCCATTTGAGTAAAATATGGCAAAGGATGTGTAATAGTTATGTTGACTGGAAAATCCAAGGCATCTTTTATTTCTGATTCACAGTAGGTTTTTGAATTGAATGAACTAGCAAATTGTTCGGCCAAGGCATGACTCACTTTCAAGTCATCTTTTATTGGTTCTCCCCTGCAGTTAATTTGTGGAAATAGTTCTTCGTTGTTATTCATGCATTTATGTATAAACGACCAAAATGTTCTGTGGTTTTGGTTTTGAAGGTTTGAAGACTGGTATTCAAGTTCCTCGTTCTTCTTTATGGAAATTAATCTATTTTCAGCAAAGATGAGTGATGCCTTGACCACTAAATTGTTGGGCTCCGTTCTACTCTTGTTTCTTAACCTTTTTACACAATGCATCATATTTCGGCACTGCTTAGAGTAGCTGGATGAACTTGATTTCACCATTTTTTGTGGAATAAAGTTCAGTATGACATGGTTTAAGTGTTTCATAATAAGATTGTAAAAGTCATTAGAATTTCCGCATGTGTTAAATTGAGTTTCCCAGTCTATAGATTCCATGTACTCTTGTGCTGCTTCTGAGTCAGCGTGATTATAGTCTAAATAGTATTTTGGAGGCACTGCATTTTTTCTTTTGGCTAGCCAGCATATATCAAAAGAAAACATGTTATGGTCAGACACATGACTTAGTTCACTAAACTTATCTGGGAGCACAGTGCAATTTTTTATATAACCTGGTTGTGCAAATAGCAGGTCAAGTATATTGTTGTTTCTATTTGGCTCCTTAACAAATTGAGATAGTCCTAAGTTTAAAATATTGTCTGAGAACTCTGTGAGATGAGTCGGTATGTTGTCCGAGTTCTCAGGATAGAATTGCCAGTCAAATGGCATGTTAAAATCACCTAGTAGTATCAGGTTTTCTAGTTCATGTAGTGATTCAATAAACTTAATTAGTGTATCATGTATTTGGATACTTTTTCCAGGCGGTCTATATAATAGGATAACATTAAATTTTATGTTTTCATTTATATCTAGTTTTATCGCAACTGTTTCAAAAAATGGCGTGGATTTAGTCAGTCTACCTATTTTAGATGATTTAATACTATTAGGTACAACAAGGCACACACCTCCGCCTATTGAGTATTTCCTATCATTTCTAAAAATCTTATGAGTTGCGAAGGGCGATAATTTACTATTAGGTATAGCAGGTGTGAGCCATGTCTCCGTAATCGCAAAAATAAAGTCACGGTGCAAGTCTAGTAGTAAATTAAACGAGTTTATTTTATTTACAATGGATCTAGAGTTAAAGCAAAGCACCGTTACATTCTGCCAACGCCGTCACTGGCTGTTCTCTGTGGTCTGACTGGTACCCACCTCCTGGGTTGCCAATCCCACCATCTGCCCTTGTTCATGTCCCGACTGCTGATGTGTGACCCAATTCAGATCAACCTTGTCGCAGTCCTCGACGATCACACGTTCCGACTTTGGGATGATTGCCCCACTGTCGTAACGCTTGACCTCGATTACACGAAAGATTGATCTCTCACTGTCAAACCGAGTGACCAGATTTTTGGCGAGCTCCTTATCGATCAGGCTTCGTTGGTACGCCAGTACACGTTTAGCCCTTGACTGCTGCATTAATTGTTCAGGACTGAGATCGTCCCGTGCAAAATGACCCACGGACGTAGGCTCGCTATTTTTGACCAGACTCGAATAACACTTCAGAAATTCAGCTTTTGCCGAGGCGGTTGCGAATTTAAACTTGAGGCGGTTACGACCGAACCGATCTTCTCGTTTAGGGTTACCGAAAGAAGCGGCCCAGATAAGCTCCTGGACCATTTTTCCGAAGAAATGGCGAAAAAACGGGCGTCAACGCAGAAAACCCGAGAGGGCGGCTCGGGTACTGGCAAGCGAGCCGGTCTGGCGTCCAAGATGAAGAAATACAGCAAGAATGTCAGCCAGAAAGTCAATAAGGAGAAGCTGTACACGGGCGCGCATAGTATGAACCCAGGTTGGTGAGTGAAAATGAATCCGTTGCTTGGGGTTGAACTGTACGGGGGCTATCTAGAAACGCTTGGCTTAGTTTTCATGCACAGTAAAACCTTAATGTTATAAATGTTTAGATCGCAAAGAAACTTCTGGCACTGGCACGATGCGTACCAAAGCGACGATCAATCGATTGCGCATGTACAAGAACTCGAAGCCCATAAGGTTGGCATGGCATTGTATCTTTAGTTACTTAACTGCTATTGCCCTGCCCAGTTGGTTGTATCTACGAATAATCACGAAATAGTTTGTTAACTTACGCTGCAGGTGGTTATATACTATTTAAATTGCAGAAACAAAATCGGCAAGATCATCAAATCGGCCCCGTTCCAGGGAATACTGGATCCAGGCACCGTGGCTCGTGTGGAGCCAAACAGAAAGTGGTTTGGTTGGTAATATACTTGCTATTTGGCACATTTTTTGTTTTCCTATTCTTGTTTTGTGTCTTGTGAATATTTCGATTAATATCTACTTCAATCAGACTAACTTTCAGGCAACACTCGTGTGGTCGGTCAGCAGCAGCTGCAAACGTTCCAGCAGAATCTGGGCAAGGCCCGGGCTGATCCATTCCAGATTGTGATGCGACAGACAAAACTGCCAACCACCCTGTTGACGGAGAAGGCCAAGGTTTTTTTTTCGAAATTGTGCACGTCTGACTGTTAACCGATGAACCAACAAACCGACCGAGCCATTAACGCTGGCATAGTGTCAATCATGCATAACTTTTATTGAGCTGGTAGAATTGATTGCTCATTTCATTTCATGCAATGATAGGAAATTTTTCGTTGGCAGTGTGTTAGCTTAGCGTTGAGTTGCCCAGCTTTAACGAGGAATTTTAGAGAAGAAAATCAATCCAAACAGTAAACACCATTTTATTTCAGAACGCGCGCGTGCACGTGCTCGATGTGGAGAGTTTCAGTCATACGTTTGGTAAGAATGCTCAGCGAAAACACGCCAAGCTGCAAGTGGATGATCTGGAGGTACGAAAACTTATTTTTCATTTAAAATAAGGTTTTAAACTTCAAGTATGTGTTGTTTTAGTCAATGGTTGAATCGGTGTCGACTCGTTCGAGCAACTACCGACCGGACACGGACAGGGATCTGGTCAAAGATGCACCTGACATGTGGGATGATCCCAATCCAACTCCACTATTCAGAGCCGGACAGTCGCATCGGGTTTGGGGTGAATTGTATAAGGTTGGTGGTATTTTTTTTCAGAATAATAAATAAAGTAAAAAATATCTAGTTTATTAGGTTATTGTCTCAGCAGAATAGCTAAGTTGGACACCAAGTCACAAGTACAGTAAAATAAATTATAATCCTACCTTTTTACGAAGGATCATGATTATCACTGATCACCAAGAACGTTTTTTGAATAAAATGTGTTTCAAACAATTCGCAAATAATCCGATTACGTGAGTGGTAAAAAAATGGCGCATGCTGATTTCTACAAAAATTTTGATGCAAAATAGCTTAAATTTTATTTTTTTAGGTGATCGACAGTGCCGATGTAATTCTTCAAGTTCTGGACGCCCGCGATCCACTGGGCACGCGGAGTACGCACGTGGAACAATTCCTTAAAAGGGAGAAACCACATAAACACATGATTTTGGTCCTGAATAAGGTGGACTTGATTCCCACTTGGCTGACGGTTAGTTTTTTAGTTTACGAACTGGTTTCATTAGAAAAATCATTGATGTCTGACTGATGCAGAAGTACTCATTATTTCATAAATTATGTTAGTCTGACTTGTACAGTTATAAACTCGCAACTTTGTTCAACTTTCAGCATAAATGGATCGGACTGTTGTCTAGCGAATACCCAACGGTAGCGTTCCACGCCAGTATGCAGCATTCGTTCGGTAAATCAGCGCTGATCGACTTGTTGCGGCAATACGCTAAGGTTGATCTTCTATATATATTTGACTTGACATCTAATTATATTTTTGTTGAGAATTTTTCGGAGCGACTGGTGGAGTAGAGTTAGGCGTTCTGATAAGAATTAGTTAGCTTAGCTTCATTCACTGCAAATTGAACATGATCGACGATCGGAAGAATAACGTGAGAAAAAGAAGTTTCAACCAACGATTCATCAATATTTTTATTCGAGATCGTTTAACCTTAACGCAGGTGTGGCGTTTTCGTCGATAAATGAAAAATAGTTCGCGAAAGTGGTTGAGTTTAGACACACTAATTGAACTTGAATTTTTAGGATATCTTGTTTCAACATGGTTATAGAATAGTTGTTTTTCAGCTGCACAAAGAGCGTCAACAGATCAGCGTTGGTCTGTTGGGTTACCCGAACACGGGCAAGAGCAGCATCATCAACACGCTGCGCAATAAGAAAGTATGTAAAGCTGCGCCGATTGCCGGTGAAACAAAGGTTAGACATTCGATTACAATATTTTTTTTTATATTTTCTTGCATACTTATTCATTGTATTCTATCTTCTAGGCAGTGTGTAAATATAGCCAATTCGTCTTGAGGTTCATTGAAACCTTCTCACTTCGTTGAGATACTGCAATTCCTGCATACTTCATAGCTTTAGAATTTCTAACTGTGTGAATTTTCAGGTGTGGCAGTACGTAACTCTGATGAAGCGTATCTACCTGATCGACTGTCCCGGTGTCGTGTACCCGGCCGGTGACTCGCAGATTCAACTCGTACTCAAGGGAGTGGTTAGTTATGTAAAAAGTATTTATGTTATTACAATGGGTTCTTATGTAAAATCTTATAACCTGTCCTTGATGAATCAAGCCTGTTGTTGTGTGCACAACAAGTGAAAATTTGTGTTTTCTTCTAAGGTGAATTGAGAGAAATTATTCATTTGATTCGTAGTTTCCGTGACTGTTGATTTGGTCTGACACTGAAGTCAGGTAAAAACTAGTTGTATCACGGAAGAAAAAATAATATAAAGGCGAATTTTTATTTCTGAAACATCGAACAAAGCAATTGCCAATAAAAAAATTCCAGGTGCGCGTGGAGAATGTGCCCGACCCCGAGACGTTCATCGACGGTGTGATGGCTGTGGTCAAGCACGAGTACATGTCCAGCACATACGGCGTTGAGAAATGGGTCGACGCTGAGGACTTTCTCACGCAGTTGGCCATTAAATCCGGCAAATTGGGCAAGGTTATCCAAGATTTACTACAACTTATCAAGGCTTAGGCTCAGGAATCATCTCTGAACTTAGATTCAAACTTGAGACTAATCTGAAAATCTTTGCAGGGCGGCGAACCCGACCTGAACACGGTTGCCAAGCAGATCCTGAACGACTTTCAACGTGGCAAGATCCCGTACTA
>CAXIWR010000334.1:0-18731 GCA_964036265.1 Daptonema setosum | reverse complement strand
ATTCAATTTTCTGAAAAATTGGGCAAAATTGAGATTTTTTTATTTTTTTCCATCTATGATAAATAAAAATTTATGGTAAGTCATAGTTTTCTGAATTCTAAACTGCACTTTTTGTCTTATTTTCAGCTTCATTTTGAGCTATAACAGTGGTTAATTTGACCATTTTTCATTACCTGAAAGTGCAAATGAATGTTGAGAACTCGGGTACATTAGCTGCAAATAATTAATGTCAAACTTCCATGTATTTCTTTTAGTAAACGATTTATGCACAGATATTGTTACACGACTATTCAAAACTATTTATTGATGTGCTGGCTACAAATTCAACACAAGAAACCACAATTATGAACTAAATGTGGTATTGAAATGACTTGAGACCCGTTGGTAGAGCCTTTGTTATCAGAAAATCGTTATTTCAAGGATAGGCGATCAAAACGGGAAACTCAATGAAATTTCAGAATAGGATTTTTGGTTAATTGCTGCGTTTTTAGGCTCAAAATGACCGCAATAAACATATAACAGACTTGTAATATGGATAATTAAGCAATTGGACAGCTCTCCTGAGCAAATTCTGAAAAAAGTGCGAAATAACGATTTTCTGATAACGAAGGTTCTACCATCGGGTCTCAAGTCATTTCAATACCACATTTAAAAGTTCATAATTGTGGTTTCTTGTGTTGAATTTTTAGCCAGCACATTAATAAATAGTTTTGAATAGTCGTGTAACAATATCTGTGCATAAATCGTTTACTAAAAGAAATACATGAAAGTTTGACATTAATTATTCGCAGCTAATATACCCGAGTTCTCAACATTCATTTGCACTTTCAGGTAATGAAAAATGGTCAAATTAACCACTGTTATAGCTCAAAATTAAGCTGAAAATAAGACAAAAAGTGCTGTTCAGAATTCAGAAGACTATGACTTACCATAAATTTTTATTTATCATAGATGGAAAAAAATAAAAAATCTCAATTTTGCCTAATTTTTCAGAAAATTGAATTTTTCATTCTAAAAGAAGACGATGTAGGGGGGGGTAGCACCAGTAGGTTGTGAAGACAATGTATTGGGCTAACTCGTGGGCTATATGTCATATTCTGAATAGCTAAACCTAAGATAGGCAATCTCCTTGAACATAACCACCTGGATAGGCGATCAAAACGGGAAACTCAATGAAATTTCAAAATAGGATTTTTGGTTAATTGCTGCGTTTTTAGGCTTAAAATGACCGCAATAAACATATAACAAACTTTTAATATGGATAATTAAGCAATTGGACAGCTCTCCTGAGCAAATTCTGAAAAAGTGCGAAATAACGATTTTCTGATAACGAAGGCTCTACCATCGGGTCTCAAGTCATTTCAATACCACATTTAAAAGTCCATAATTGTGGTTTCTTGTGTTGAATTTGTAGCCAGCACATCAATAAATAGTTTTGAATAGTCGTGTAACAATATCTGTGCATAAATCGTTTACTAAAAGAAATACATGAAAGTTTGACATTAATTATTCGCAGCTAATATACCCGAGTTCTCAACATTCATTTGCACTTTCAGGTAATGAAAAATGATCAAATTAACCACTGTTATAGCTCAAAATGAAGCTGAGAATGTGACAAAAAATGCTGTTTAAGTTTCAAAAGACCATAACTGAACGTTATTTTTTCATAATGAAATGAAAAATAGAAAATCTCAATTTGGACGAAATTTCAGAAAATTGAATTTTTCATTCTAAAAGAAGACGATGTAGGGGGGGTAGCACCAGTAGGTTGTGAAGACAATGTATTGGGCTAACTCGTGGGCTATATGTCATATTCTGAATAGCTAAACCTAAGATAGGAAATCTCCTTGAATATAACCACCTGGATAGGCGACCAAACGGTAAAACTCATAAAATATTTATTTAGAAAATTCGGTTAAAATATGCGTTGTAGGGCTCAAAATGACCGCAATAAAACGTAGAACAACTTTGTGAAATTTCAGAACATTATACCTTCGCTATCATTTTATATAGCCGTTCAAAGACAAAAAATTCAACTTTTTTCAGATTTCCGAAAATTTCAATTTTAAAACTTTAAAGTCCTGGTTCTCGGGAATGAAACATCTGTGAACCCTAATACTATGGTCGGTTACTACCCACCATATAGTGGTTCTAAAACCGCTAACAGCTCAACTTTTTTTTCGTCGACGCATACCCCCATACAAACCGTAGGTTTTCTCAGGCAAGCCGATTTAAAAGACACCTAGCCACGAAACCTTATATAACTTTTAAAAGTACTGTGAAATACTGAAAGGTCATGAACTACAAAAGAAGTGTAACTCAAAAAATTACTTGGCACTCACATCGTTTGCATGTTATGTAAATGAAATGTGAGAAAAGATTTATTCCGAAAATTTACGCGTGACAAGAGCAGGTTTGAATCACGTGAGGAAAACATCTCGGAAAAAACTAACATTTGATTGGTTCAAAAGGCATGAAATACTTGCAAAGGCATGTTATATTTTTTCTTGAAAGGGCGCTCATGAAGGTTTTTCACTGAGGTTGGGCCAGCCTTCATGCGTTGTTCTAAAACATCTTCTGGACTAATGGCCCGAAACGACATAATTTCCCAAGCCCATTATCTTATTTCAGATTCAACAACAACCATCATGCCCCCTACGGACGATCCACGACTGAACAGCGTAATTCAAGCACATGAACTTTTTTTAAAGCATCGGGCGGATACTTGGGTAAAGGCATCAAGCGCACGTCGAAAGAGGGTACGAACGAGAAGAAGAAGGTTAATATTCTTAATGTAATATGTAATTTATATTATAAAGTCTTCATTATTTGTTTAGTTAGAGATAAGTAACCCATTTGCCGATTTCTTCTCTATACGAGAGTATATTATAAAAAAACCCCACTTCCTAGTATCATGCCATGAGTGAATGAGTGAAGTGATTGAGTGAGCTAAGGACTATGGCCCCGTGCACGACCAACTGCCGGCTCTCAACGAGAGCCCTCATGTCTATCCTCGAGTCGAGAGCCCAGGTGGGTAGTGTTAAAGTATAGGCAGGGCTCTACCGAGAGCCTTGTTTCGCGCTCAGCAGCTGAAACTAGTCTCTCGATGAGAGCCCTGCCTATAATTTAACACTACAACTGGTTTTTCGCGCCCTGAGGGTTTTCCTCCAGAGACCAGTCTCAGCTGCTGAGCCCAGTTAGCATATTTGGAAACTGTGCCGGTTTTTTGTCAGAATCTGAAATTTGACTTTTTTATTTTTGATTCACGGAGAGGCTAATCTAGGCTTTCTCATTCACTAACGTACAGTCTGTGTTCTGAACTAAGCCGAAGCCGTACAAACAATCAAATGGTTATCAGCTGTCGTTGGGTCGCACGAATTCTTACAAAAAACCGGTACAGTTTATGTAACGGTGCGGATTTCTGCTATTGGAATCAGACTGAAATGAGTCAGCTGGTTTTGGCGGCAATTCAAATAAATCCGACTTTCTACGAGTTCACGAGCTCGTTTCTCCCAAATTTTTACTAATAGGCCGGTACCCGTGTAGTATTTAGACGTATGAAGATGAAAGTGGTTTCCACTAAAGGGAGATCCACAGTTCTGTTCAGACTAGCTGAATGAGAACTTTGATGTATTTGAATGTCCTGTCCGGGATTTACCCAGATGAGGAATCTGCTTGTCCTGTCCGGCTAGGCCAGATGAGGAATCCTTCGCCGACTTTCCTGTCCGTAAATGGATGAGGAACACTGTTTTCTACTGTCTTGTCTGATATACAGATGAAGACTTCTGTTCCTATTGTCCTGTCTGGTTTAACAGATGAGGACGTCCCGTCCGCTAATCGGATGAGGACAAAAGTTTACAAGCAATGCGTTCCACCAAGGGAATGGCATGCAACGATGACGTCCAAACCAAATCTGCGTCGTGCAGATGGCTGAATGAATCAGGTACTCGGACCTGATTTATGTCTGTTAAACTGCAGCCTCGACCTGTGACTGTGACTGCGTAAATCTATAAATAGAACGTTATTCTCAACTAAACTGACTAAATTGTTAAAATATATTATTTATTGCATGTGTGTACGTTTCCCCTGAGGAAAACGCCGCAAATCTAATTTGAAAATATAAAACCAATACCTTTGAGTGTATAAGTCATAATTTAGGTTTATTAACGGTGATTTGCTATTGCGCACCAACGCACTGCATCAATTATTATGAGAAATGAGAATCACTCAAATTATATAAGCAAACATTGATGAATTAATTATCAAATCGACATCAGATTAGAATGAAACATTAGAGCCGAGTCAAACAAAATGAAAACAACTATAATAAGAACCTGTCAATCGAGACGGGGAAGCTCACATACCCGCAGGCAAATCGGGGCGGTGGAACGACACAAGGGTTGGGCCGGGTAAAAATAAATCTTTCAACCAGAAAAGAAATATAATTTTTTGAGTACGGCTTCAACGACCGTTAATTTACCACCAAACACGCCCGAGCCACAACTGACTCCTTTCGTCAGTGCGCAGCACTTTTATTCGTCGGCCAGCTGGCCCAAGTGCAGGGGATTATCGGTGACTAAGCGGGCGGCTTATCGATTATTGTATTTCGACGTACTCGGCCGTCATTGGTCAGAATAGAATTTAACGCTATTATGATAGGTCAAATCTTCACACTCTTACACACCCCTCTGTTTTTTGGCAAATGCCAATTTGCCACACTTCAAGCTTGGGTGTGTGGAAGATTGAGGAAGGTGTTATTTGGGGTAGTTCTGGATTCGGGTCAGGGAGGGTCTGATTGACAGGATTTAAGCCTTGTATCGAAACTAATAATAAATAATAATACAAGGTAAATAATAATTTCATATGTATGGATGTCATGGATCACGAATCAATAAATTATAATGATGATTTTATCAGTAATATATGATGATGAAAAAATCGAATGGACACATCCAAACCGATTTTCATCCCTCTTGCTAACGCAGCAATCAGACAGGCCAGCACTCGCCCCATGCTTGAAACCGTTATTCGCTCCAGAGAGAGATACCTTAAGAACATCGGTATGATAAATAAAGTGCAATGTACAACAGCGGTACATTATAGTGCACGACGACGACGCAACATACACAAATGTTCAGCATCTTTATCCAAAGTTATAACAGTCAGTCACGGGGACAGAAGTACGAGCTGACTGGAATTGCCGAATTAGGCTTATGGATGGGATGGATACCGGACGAAGGATATGGTAGATACATAAATAGCATATCGAATAGCATGACGACATATTGTAATGGATACGGCAATGAATAAATAGAAGTATAACATGGGATATAGTATACACAGCAATGTATTGTTGTAACGAATTTATATTAAGAGACAAAAGTATCATAGAATAAATTATACAAAGGCTTTAGGATGGGATAATCGGATTTATGTGAAGTAACATAATCCGTCGATCAAGGTGTTATCATCACCTGATTTATGATGATTGTTGTTGGTAAATTATGATGAGTCCTTCATGTTGGTGGTTGATAGAAGACCAGCATCTCGTTGCTTCTATGCAAGATGAAACTTGAATCTAGAAGTGGGCCCGTCAAGATTGTTGAACTTCGAGTGACGGTTATGTGGGATGGATGGATAGTATGTAGCTTGAGGTGGACTCTTGAATAGTTTGTGATGATGGTATGGATGGACGAGCACGGATGGTAGTCTACGAGGTTTGAACTTGCTCATCGGTGCATCGGTGTTGAATGCCCAGATTTTAAGGGACCGAATCCGTGTTGGTCTATTAATAGTACCACCAGATTTATACTTAGCCATGGGACCTTCGACATTAGATGCCAGGGTGCGCTGGTGTTTTTCTGATGGATTGCGACTTGGATTCATCAGAGTTGACATGGTCGGCATGCTAAAACCGGTGTCTGCATGATCCGATAATTTGTCTTTGGATGTGGTTTTATACACGGTGGCGGCATTGATGTTCGCATGGAACGGCAGTACCGACCACAATGATTTTTTCCTGGTGTTGTTCGTTGTATCAGGCACAGCCACCAATGTGCTCTTTTTGATGTTGTTGTTGTTGTTGTTCTTGCAAGTGGTATACAACATTCTGCCACATGCCGGCATTTTAGGAACAGCAGGTTTGTTGGTCGCTGCATGAACTGACGGTATGTTTTGCCGTGGTTTGCCCTTGATAGTGCCAATAAACGGCGTGAGGTTGCATGTTTGGTTGGTGGTGGAATTATGGCAGGGTAACCTAGGCCAGTCATGTGAGCTCTTGGTTTTACTAGGCATGACCACAGGTGATGTTCTGGTGTTAACACAGCTTTTCGATTCGGTGTCTTCTGATCTTCTGTCGACTACCAGTGTCTGGTGATAAACTGGTGTTTGGGAAGCTCTGCTGGTGACTTTCAGCGTCAATGGTATGTGTTGCCGTAGTACATTTGGTTTGATAGACCCACTATTCATGACTGTTTGTGCCTTCATTAGTGGGACACGACGATGGGCCAACTGAAGTTTGCTCACCTGCTCGGACGTCAGTTTGCGCATGGAGTCCGATTGTTGATTACCATAGCCTGAGATGGTATGACGAATATGTGTGCTAGGCTTGAAGAATTGGCGCGAATGTTTCTTCACTGCGGTACCGTCGTGACCATGCGCTGATACGCGAGCTGCTTCAAGTGTTCGGTATGTCGCATTCTCATAGTGAGATGGGGAGGCGACGTTCTTCAGACTAGGAAACTTGAATTCACAGGCTCCATATTCATGCGCACTATTGAGGTATCGGTTGGAATCTGAACGAGAGGTGACTGACATGTGAGTGTTAGTGTCCAATCGTTCTCGACTTATAAGCCACGAATCAACTTCAACATCAAGAGCACAAAGGTACACGTTGTCGAGTGAATGCTCATCAGTCAGACGTATCTGTGAGCGGATGTTGGGAAGCAAATTTTGCCAGAAATACATGCAAATCCAAGACCTGTCACTCTCGCAGTTCATGAATGGATGTGCAGCTTTGATGAAGGCGATGTAATAGTCGCGCACACTTTGACCCTGTTGTTGCTTTGTCAGCATGATGTTTCTACGAGACAGAGCGGTGTTGGTATGTCCGTGAATCAATTTCAGCAGTTTGGGTCGTAGACTTGTATAGTCCACAATAGTCTCCAGTGGCAGGCTCTGTAATAGGGACAGTGCTGTGCCAATCAAATAGAATTGTAGATGTAGTCCCATTAATTGTTCAGACACGTCATGGATGAGACAATAATGCTCATACTGTTCCAACCAGCTCAGGAACGAATTTCCATCCTCTGTGGAAAATTTATCCAGTCTGATCAGGTGTGCATGTTTCTGCAGATCAGCTCGCAGGTGTGGGTTGTGAGCCAACTGCTGACGCACATGTTTCATCCATGGTGACGTGCTAGGAGGTGGTTTGGAATGGGGTATCAGTTTCTGTAGCTCCTCATCAACTATTTGTTGTATATTGATCTTATCAGCCAAAGAAAGCGTTGAGCTGGCGTATGGGTTGATATCGTGTGAATTCATCGTCTGATATGACGGATAGATCACTTGATGTTTAGTGCCGACCAGCTCTGATGGAATGCCACTACTCACATTACTGTTCATATTGTCACCATGGGAGAACATGAGAGTATGTTGTGATGATGTGGTAATTCGATGGTTAGGCGTTGAAGTTAGCTGATTTGTACCCGTAGTTGTAGTTGATGGCAACGGGGTAGAATATGAGGCTCCGTATGTGGATGTTTCATGACCGACGATATGATGATCTGAAGGCTCATATGAGTTCATGGAGGCTGAAGACTCATACGAGTTCATAGAGGCTTCATGACTCAGCTGTTGGGACTCATGTGAAGTTGTAAGCGACGGCATGTCACTGTCGTACTTATTAATCACATTAGGGCTGGGAGACGACTGATGGTAGGTGTCGTTCGGAATCGTCATTTGATCTCCATATCCGGAGTCAGTATTGCAGGTCACGTGGGACATGGTATGTATCGATGAATCAATGATAAGTCGTAACTTATACGTGTGATGAGTTGTCTTAAATTAAAGTTGGCTTTTGGGAATCTGGTGACCGTCGATAATCAGTTGGGATAAGCCAATTAAGACAGTTAGTCACTGTTGTGGGTGGTATATATTGAAGCGGTTATGGGTTGATCGTTAATAATAGTTATGGTACGTAGCTTGCTGTAGGGTTGTGTTATAACTATATAACGATTAACGATTTGCATGACGAGTCTTCATTGATGATTATAGAATTGATGATAATGATGCGAGTAGTGATTGGTGATCAGGTAAAACCGAATGAAGGGTATCCGAGATGTAACGCGAATGAAGATGATGGTTTTATTTTGATGATGTCTCTCGTGACACTACGTGAATAGGGTACAGATTTCAGTAGATCAATTAGGTAGTGTGTTGTGACGAAGATGTGGTAGATTGTGACTACAGTTGGTCTTTTTATGTGAAACTCGTGCTGGGTTGGTATGATAGTTGCGGAATTTAAAGTTAACCAATGATGGTTTAACTGCGGTGCAAATTTTTGTTACTGCTCTGGAGTCAGTATGTAGTATGGAACACGTAACGGTAGAGGTCTTTAGAAAGACTGGGTTACGAGGGCCGAGGGGTATTTCAATAAATCGATCACGTAGGAAACGCAAATAACCAATGTTGCTGTAAGTAGGATATTTACGAGGTTTATTATCCAGATTTAGGAGTTACAGTTCTGATGGGTTGTTTAATAGAGGAAGGTTTGTCTTCAATTTTATTCACCGGAGCCTTCTGTCGATAATCAGTGAGTCCAATAATTTTAGGAAATTATTGTCACTGGTGGGTAGTCACTGGTGGGTACTTTCCCTTTGGATAGTACTGTACTTAGCTTGTGTTAGAGGTACAGCTGACTCGGGGAATAACACGGTTCAATGAATTGATTATGTGATGGTGATACAATGTTGAATTCGGTGGTATATGATGTAGATGTGATGAGTAACTGTAGTGGATTGTGTTGGGATTACTGAAGTTTGGGTAGACTGGGTGTGAATCATTCACTTTGTGTTGTATGGTGGGGAAAAATGCAACCGTAATTGAGGTAAAAGCAATATTCCACAGAATAATGACTGGAATATTATGGGGTAGTTGGGTTAAGAGTATTATTCCACTGACTGAATAGCAATTGGGATATTATCGGAGTAATGCTATCGATGGAAGAATAGTGCCGCTGTAGACCAGTTGGATTTACGAACTACTGTTTTACTCGTTCTACTGTTGTTGATAAAAAGTGCTTCAGTGACACGGTTTGGGATTGCAAAGGAGTTACATACATTGAGTTAATGGTATGTAAGACGACATATATAGTACACTGTGTAACAATACATATGGGATAATTGTGGGATTATATTGCAGCTTGTTGTTGTGTTGATAACGTGACGTGGAGAGGAAGTTCACTGATTCAATGTTTCAAGATATCAAGTGTTCCCGGATGTAGTCCCGTGTGGTTTGTATCAATTAATTCACCATTCACAATGAATCAAGTCATTCCCATGTAGTATAATGTAATGTTGTCATTCAAATCATATACTCCATATTCATGACCACTTTTCGATGTATGAATGAACTTAGAGATACGCATCAATGGATTACGTATGTTTGTAGTAGTCGATTAGTTGTATAGGGATGTTGTAATAGGGAGCCAAGTAATTGTATAACAAGTATAACAATGATCAGTGATGTCGATGGGTGATTAGGGATGAGGCAGCAAAACAGTGTGCTGATTAAATGCAATTCAAATGATATTGTGCAAGTATCGTATGTAGGAATCACTGTTTTGTGATACTCGACTCAAGTCTGGTGGGTAGTTATGCTTTATGAGCAAGATCAATTTGCTGAATCGACCTAGACGTTTACGTGAATTTGGATTATTAATGAAGTGTTATAATCCGATCAATATAAAACCAGATTGGATATTATATTGGAATGGGAACAGTAATTGTCAATCAATTGATGCAAGGAGAGACAATTTATTTTGGCAGTTGCTCTTGTAGAATCCCGAAAGATTCAATCAAGTAACACGGACGTTGGGTTTCGTATGCTGTTTACAGAATAATATGTTTGGGGTCTTTATAGTTGAGGATAAAGCGATGAGTTGGTAATGTATGATAATGGTTGCATGTCTGGAGCATGAGGGTTTTGATCAACTCAAATACTGTTGTTTAACTCATTTGCTTTATTCCGAGCAAATAATGTATCGGGTATTGGGTAGGAATTATCACGTAGTTAATAACTGTAGTGTAGATGCTGGTGTAGACTATGTGTATAATTTGATTACTGGGAATATATTCAATCAGCCGTTTGTAGGTTATATTGATGTTAGTTTACTCAATGTTTACTAGATCAAGTTATCCCTCGCGGTGTTGAACTACTTCATTCCCATTTCACAGTGTGTCACACAAATTGTTCCCTTTTATAGACGTATCTCGCAAGGCATTCAATCATACATTCCCCAATGCGTATTTATGATCAACCTTTAATGTTGCTGCCCCAAATACAGTCAAACCATGCGTTCATACAGTTATACTTCTCATGTGCTATGAACATAGACATATATTTTATAAACATGCGTGTGTGTATAGATATCTAATTGGTGTGTGCTACTTTCAAAACACCATAATATTATAAAATATTATTACCGGTTGAACCAGTTGCCTCAGCAGGGCTCACGCATCAATAACAACAGCGCAGTTATTCAACAACCGGGTGCACCACAGTTCACTATGAACGATGCTTGCCAACAAAACAATACGCGCGGTAATGGGGGGGGGGGGAATCAGCGACACAACCGTACCAAATTTGTTGCTACTTGCTAGCCAACAATAAAACAATACGCACACGCAGGCGCAAGCGGATGGAGAAGAGGGGGAAGGGGTGAAAATGTTGCACAAATTTTAAAATTTGTTTTACTATAGCACTCACTCACATGCGTGCACTAGTCAACAATGCAATAGGGGGGGGGGGGGGGGCTATTGTACAGCACAGTATGCAATATATAGCGCGTGTAGTGATATGGAAGGAGGGAGCAAGCCCAGACAGGCTTCCCAAAATTTATTTGTCGTTGGGAAAAATGCTGCTATACCAAAGCGATCGCTCAAAGGTATACGATGCTTAATTGACGATTCAAGGGAACGTATAGTATGTAGATGGTGCACGCATGCACGTTGCTGCAACACAGATAATGTGTTATGTTAGCGGATGACGGGGCACTGCAATGGCAGGCAAAATTAGGAATGCACTCCCTTGGTGCAACAATACTATATCAGGTATAATAAGTAAACGTCAAATAACGCCGGACAAATTTTAAAATTTGTCAATGATGGGTAAAGGTGATGTGATGTTTCAATGAAACAATGAACTGCTGGTCACCTGTCTTGGGGAAAATGCAGTCGGGAAATGTAGACGAAGAAAGTGTAGACATCAAACAACGACTGGACAAAATTTTAAAATTGCCGATGATGGGTTAAAGGTGATGTGATGTTTCAAAGAAACGATCAACTGAGTGTCACCCGTCTTGGGGAAAATGTAGTCGAGAAATGTAGACGTCAAATAACGACTGGACAATTTTAAAATTGGTCGATCATGGGTTAAAGGTGTTGTGATGTTTCAATGAAACGATCACAAAGTGTCACCCGTCTTGGGGAAATGTAGATGGGAAAAAATGTAAACGAGAGAGAAGCCGGGGAGAGAGCTCGATGGTGGGACCTCCAATTGTAACGGTGCGGATTTCTGCTATTGGAATCAGACTGAAATGAGTCAGCTGGTTTTGGCGGCAATTCAAATAAATCCGACTTTCTACGAGTTCACGAGCTCGTTTCTCCCAAATTTTTACTAATAGGCCGGTACCCGTGTAGTATTTAGACGTATGAAGATGAAAGTGGTTTCCACTAAAGGGAGATCCACAGTTCTGTTCAGACTAGCTGAATGAGAACTTTGATGTATTTGAATGTCCTGTCCGGGATTTACCCAGATGAGGAATCTGCTTGTCCTGTCCGGCTAGGCCAGATGAGGAATCCTTCGCCGACTTTCCTGTCCGTAAATGGATGAGGAACACTGTTTTCTACTGTCTTGTCTGATATACAGATGAAGACTTCTGTTCCTATTGTCCTGTCTGGTTTAACAGATGAGGACGTCCCGTCCGCTAATCGGATGAGGACAAAAGTTTACAAGCAATGCGTTCCACCAAGGGAATGGCATGCAACGATGACGTCCAAACCAAATCTGCGTCGTGCAGATGGCTGAATGAATCAGGTACTCGGACCTGATTTATGTCTGTTAAACTGCAGCCTCGACCTGTGACTGTGACTGCGTAAATCTATAAATAGAACGTTATTCTCAACTAAACTGACTAAATTGTTAAAATATATTATTTATTGCATGTGTGTACGTTTCCCCTGAGGAAAACGCCGCAAATCTAATTTGAAAATATAAAACCAATACCTTTGAGTGTATAAGTCATAATTTAGGTTTATTAACGGTGATTTGCTATTGCGCACCAACGCACTGCATCAATTATTATGAGAAATGAGAATCACTCAAATTATATAAGCAAACATTGATGAATTAATTATCAAATCGACATCAGATTAGAATGAAACATTAGAGCCGAGTCAAACAAAATGAAAACAACTATAATAAGAACCTGTCAATCGAGACGGGGAAGCTCACATACCCGCAGGCAAATCGGGGCGGTGGAACGACACAAGGGTTGGGCCGGGTAAAAATAAATCTTTCAACCAGAAAAGAAATATAATTTTTTGAGTACGGCTTCAACGACCGTTAATTTACCACCAAACACGCCCGAGCCACAACTGACTCCTTTCGTCAGTGCGCAGCACTTTTATTCGTCGGCCAGCTGGCCCAAGTGCAGGGGATTATCGGTGACTAAGCGGGCGGCTTATCGATTATTGTATTTCGACGTACTCGGCCGTCATTGGTCAGAATAGAATTTAACGCTATTATGATAGGTCAAATCTTCACACTCTTACATTTACAAATATGCGCCCAGTTAAATTATGGGCAGGGGCCAGTTCTTTTGAGAGCGGTAAAGGTAAACGTTTACTGTGTTTTGTAAAATTACCACCTTAATCACTTGACCAGTGAGCCAACTGCCGTGTGAAAAAAGATTTTGTTCTCGAAAACTCAAAAGCGTGCCAAAAAAACACCACAATCGGTTTCATTTTACACACTCAACGAATTTCTATAGTTACAAAAAAAATTTCGCGGGAAGGGGTGCTACTAAAACACCCACTGCCCGGGCCGGGAAACAGCATTTCTAAAACACCCACACAAGCCGGGAAAATTTCTAAAACACCCACACCCGGGCACAACAAAAAAATTTTTTTTTACTAAAACACCGGCTCGGGACCGGGAAAATTTCTAAAACACCCACTGTTCCTTTAAGATCAGGGTAAAAGTATGACGTCACCCGGGGTTTTCATGACGTCATTTCTAAAACACCCACACTGGATAGGCCGGGATTATTATTTTACGTTGCTAGGCCGGGTTTTTCCCGGGCAGGGTTGGAAAAAAAGTGGGGGTTTTTTTTACTAAAGCCCCGGGCCGGGGGCCGGGGTGGGTGTTTTAGTAATGTTGTTTTCGAGTTTTCCCGGCCCGGCCCGGGAAAATTACTAAAACACCCACATTTGAAATTTTTCAAAAAAAACAAGATGTTTCAAAATAAAAACCTAATGTTTCAAAACTTTTTGTAATGTTTCATAAAGACCAACTGACGTGTTTGTATTAACTCGCGGTCGGTAATTTTTTCTTTTTTAAATATTAAGCCAATAATGTTTCATTTTATGACTTTTTAACCACATTTGGTTAGAATTAGATGTTTCAATGCAGTTATCAGACATGCAGCAGCGTCTGCAGTGTTCTTGTAAAAAAAAATTCTGCATGTTTAATCAAATGGAACCACGAGCGCAACCATTGATGTTTAAAGTGTATTTTGAGTTTTCCCGGCTTGGCCCGGGAAAATTACTAAAACACCCACAGTTGAAATCTTTCAAAAAAAACATGTGTTTCAAAATGGAAATCTAATGTTTCAAAACTGTTTGTAATGTTTCAAAAGGACCAACTAACGTGTTTGTATTGACTCGCGGTCGGTAATTTTTTTCTTTTTCAAAAATTAAGCCGTTAATAATTTGTTTTATGGCTTTTTAAACATATTTTGTTAGAATTAGATGTTTCAATGCACTTATCAGACATGCAGAAGCGTCTGCAGTGTTCTTGTAAACAAATTTTCAGCATGTTAAATTAAGTGGAACCACGAACGCAATCATGGATGTTTCACGTGTATTTTCAGAACGTAACGTCCCCCCATACTTCGTATGCTTCTAATGCTATTTTTATCGATTCATATTTATTTTTTGCCGCCAAATGGGGTTATGTAAAACAGCTTGACGCGATTTTTATTGTTGCGTGGACTAGCAATAGATTAATGTGGGGGAAAACTTTTATTTGCTCCAAGTTTTGGGAAAATTATTACGTAAACTACATATCTGCTTGAAATGGTTTTTCTAACGTTTCTTTTATTTGAACAGTTAAGTTTATTGTACATAGTTTGGCACCCAATCGGGCTGTGTAAAACAGTTCGCTGAAGCATAAACTGCGTTTCTTCTTGCAATTGTGTTTTAAACTGCTGAATCTTAAGAGTGTTCCAGTCCGTCTGTTGTTTCTGCATGCAAAAATATTGCCTAAAACGTCGGATAATGAATCATCGCTAGCCTCAACTCCACTCGGTTGACACCATAATTTGTTACAGCATAAAGTCTGGTCTGAGTTTCTCGTTGCTCCAAATTTTTTACCGTAATCATTTTGGCGCGCATTTGAATTTCGGCACGCATTCAAATTTATTCAAGTCCCATGATCCCGAAGCTAACCTTTTTTAGTGCATGAGACAAAATAAAGATAAAGATGACGAATTGGTGAAAGAGTGGGTGATTAACTCAGTGAGTGAGTGAGTGAGTGAGTGAGTGTTAAACTTAGCGAGTGAATGAGTGAGTAAGTGGATGGTTGAGTGGGTGGGTGAGTGAGTGGGATGATGAGTGAGTGAGTGAGTGAGTGAGTGAGTGAGTGAGTGAGTGAGTGAGTGAGTGAGTGAGTGAGTGAGTGAGTGAGTGAGTGAGTGAGTGAGTGAGTGAGTGAGTGAGTGAGTGAGTGAGTGAGTGAGTGAGTGAGTGAGTGAGAGAGCGAGTGAAATTCGAAAACATTTTGCATTTTTTTAGCTTCCTTCTATGATTTACTTTATCATGTGTCAAACATTGGTTTCGCCTTTTTCAGTACGTATTTCTATGGGAAAGTACGTTTTTTCTTTTTGCATGTTCAGTACGTATTTCTCGGGTTGGACAAGTTATCGTGTCATTTGTTCACTTCAAATTCGATCGTTCGAAATATCGCATTCCATCGTACCAGCACCACTGCTCTCCATGCGCAATTATAGACGTGAAGTGTCCCCTCTACCCGAGTGTGATCGATCGCAGATGGAAACTGAAACCTCACTCACTCTCGCACTCACTCACTCACTCACTCACTCACTCACTCACTCACTCACTCACTCACTCACTCACTCACTCACTCTCTCACTCATTCACTCACTCACTCACTCACTCACTCACTCACTCACTCACTCGTTCGCTTGAATTGACGCACTGAAAAAATGAGGCTGCTTTACTCAAGCATATTCCGACATTCTTTAGTTTCAGAAGTGTGTGAAACACAATTGCAAGAAGAAACTCAGTTAATGATTCTACAAACTGTTTTACACAGCCCAATTTGGTGCCACACTACGTACGATTAAACTTAAATATTCAAATAAGAGTAACATTAAAACATTTTTTAGCAAGAATTAAGTTTACGTAATTTTTTTCTACAAAATTTGCAGCAAATAATTCGTTTCCATTATGTTTAAGAAATGTTTTGAAATTATTTAACCACATTAATCTATTGCTAGTCCACGCAACAATGAAAACCGCGTCAAGCTGTTTTACATAACACCATTTGGCGGCAAAAAATAAATATGAATCGATAAAAATAGCATTAGAAGCATACGAAGTATGGGGGACGTTACGTTCTGGAAATACACGTGAAACATCCATGATTGCGTTCGTGGTTCCATTGAATTTAACATGCTGAAAATTTGTTTACAAGAACACTGCAGACGCTTCTGCATGTCTGATAAATGCATTGAAACATCTAATTCTAACAAAATATGTTTATAAAGCCATAAAGCGAATTATTAATGGCTTAATTTTTGAAAAAGAAAAAAATTACCGACCGCGAGTCAATATAAACACGTTAGGTGGTCTTTTTGAAACATTACAAACAGTTTTGAAACATTAGATTTCCATTTTGAAACACCTGTTTTTTTCGAAAGATTTCAACTGTGGGTGTTTTAGTAATTTTCCCGGGCCAAGACGAGAAAACTCGAAATACACTTTAAACATCAATGGTTGCGCTCGTGGTTCCATTTAATTAAACATGCAGAAAATTTGTTTACAAGAACACTGCAGACGCTGCTGCATGTCTGATAACTGCATTGAAACATCTAATTCTAACCAAATGTCGTTAAAAAACCATAAAATGACATATTATTGGCTTAATTTTGAAAAAAAGAATAAATTACCGACCGCGAGTTAATACAAGCACGTTAGTTGATCTTTTTGAAACATTACAAAAAGTTTTGAAACATTAGGTTTTCATTTTGAAACATCTTTTTTTTTTTGAAAATTTTCAAATGTGGGTGTTTTAGTAATTTTCCCGGGCCGGGCCGGGAAAACTCGAAAACAAAATTACTAAAACACCCACCCCGGCCCCCGGCCCGGGGCTTTAGTAAAAAAAACCCCCACTTTTTTTCCAACCCTGCCCGGGAAAAACCCGGCCTAGCAACGTAAAATAATAATCCCGGCCTATCCAGTGTGGGTGTTTTAGTAATGACGTCATGAAAACCCCGGGTGACGTCATTCTTTTAACCTGTTCTTAAAGGAACAGTGGGTGTTTTAGAAATTTTCCCCACACTTTTTGATCGACTGTGGGGGTTTTAGTAATTTTCCCGGCCCGGGGCGTGGGTGTTTTAGAAATTTTCCAGGCTTGTGTGGGTGTTTTAGAAATGCTGTTTCCCGGCCCGGGCAGTGGGTGTTTTAGTAGCACCCCGCGGGAAGGCAAATTCCTAGAAAATAAGAATGAAAAAAAACAGAAAAAAACACTAAACAGAATAAAACGGGAAAACAAAAAACGAATTTGTGTGACTATAATAGTTACTTTGAAATATAACTGAGGTCGATGCTTTGCTCATTACAAAGCTGTGTAACTTTTTCAGGTGTATTTAATGCTCCCGTTCGGCGATCTGCCCGCCAAAGTGGCCCTTATACTTTGTAAAACGGTCATGAAAGCAGCTCAAGAAGCAGAAACACCCGTTGGATCTTCGGTCGACGGCAACGAAAACCAGGATAAGGATGAGACAAAAATGGATTTAGTACTGGTTGGTGTTTTATTTCTCATTATATTGTTATAGCTCACTGGCGGACGAGCTAATTTCCCAAAGGGAGGGGAATTTCGCCGGTACAATTCCAGTTTAGCGGTCCTTTCGAAAAAAATGGTGACAACATATATGGTGACAAAAAATAAGGTGACAACCTATATGTGGTGACAATAAAAAATTTGAGGTGACAAAAAACAGTTTTTTGTCACCATAAAAAGTACTGACAACGGCCGTTGTCAGTACAAAAAGTACTGACAACGACCATTGTCAGTACAAAAAGTACTGACAACGACCATTGTCAGTACAAAAAGTACTGACATAAAAAAAAATGTGGTGACTATATAGGTTGTCACCACACTTTTTTTCTATTGTCAGTACTTTTTGTACTGACAACGGCCGTTGTCAGTACTTTTTGTGGTGACAAAACCGCCGAAAATATGTGGTGACTAAAATAAATAAAAGGTGACTAAGTAGTCACCATATTTTTTGTCACCATTTTTTTCGAAAGGACCGCTAAAGTGGAATTGTACCATTTCGTCAAAGAGGGGGGAATTGCCAGTTTTCAGGCCATTTTACCTACACCTTAGGGAACAAATTCTACTTTTTGAAACCGCCAAAGAGGGGGGAATTCCACTTTTCCCTCCCCTTCTCATCCGCTAGTGTTATAGCTGGAGTTCATCTAGCACGGGCGCACGCGTGAAAGCGGATAAAAAAACGCTGAAATCTTTTTACATTCCGTGGTTTCAATTATTGTTTTCATTATTTGTCATTTCAGAAACGTTCTGTCATTGAGCCTTCGTTTCCTTTTTTTCTGGCTAAGGAAAACATTACACCGTTATCCGGAGATCTCTCAGAAAATGCAGGTTATTTATTTTTACGCCACATGTTTTTGGGTTCCTACTTTTCATTTATTCATTATCTTAGTGAGTTTAATTCTATTCTAATGATGACTTTAATTATTTCTATTGTAAATGAATGTTCAAGTGATTTAGTTTTTTGCATTCCATTGGTTGTCGTTAGTGTTGTAGTTGCAACCTATATTGTAAGCTGACAAAGTTTGACATGATTTTAACACAGGGCTTCCTATAATGGATCCGGAACCTGACTTTGTTTGTGGCGGAGGCGATATTTTGAATGCCAAAAACGAAATCTATTTGCCGGTCGCTTTGAAAGTTGGGGATTGTGG
>CAXIWR010000333.1:15000-17701 GCA_964036265.1 Daptonema setosum | reverse complement strand
AAACAACCACCTGAAACAGAAAACATTTTTTTATCAGTACAGAAAACAACCACCTGAAGACAGAAAACAGTGTTTTATCAGTACAGAAAACAACCACCTGAAAACAACCACCTGAAACAGAAAACAACCATCTGAAACTGAAAACAGTGTTTTCAGTACAGAAAGTAACCACCTGAAACTGAAAACAGTGTTTTCAGAACAGAAAGTAACCACCTGAAACTGAAAACAGTGTTTTCAGTAAAGAAAGTAACCACCTAAAACTGAAAACAGTGTTTTCAGTACAGAAAGTAACCATCTGAAACTGAAAACAGTGTTTTCAATACAGAAAGTAACCACCTGAAACTGAAAACAGTGGTTTTAGTACAGAAAGTAACCACCTTGAACTGAAAACAGTGTTTTCAATACAGAAAGTACCCACCTGAATATGAAAACAGTGTTTTCAATACAGAAAGTAACCACCTGAAACTGAAAACAGTGTTTTCAGTACAGAAAGTACCCACCTGAAACTGAAAACAGAGTTTTCAGTACAGAAAGTAACCACCTTAAACTGAAAACAGTGTTTTCAGTAAAGAAAGTAACCACCTGAATATGAAAACAGTGTTTTCATTACAGAAAGTAACCACCTGAAACTGAAAACAGTGTTTTCAGTACAGAAAGTACCCACCTGAAACTGAAAACAGTATTTTCAGTACAGAGAGTAACCACCTGAAACTGAAAACAGTGTTTTCAGTACAGAAAGTAACCACCTTAAACTGAAAACAGTGTTCTCGGTACATATAGTAACTATCTGAAACTGAAAACAGTGTTTTCAGTACAGAAAACAACCACCTGAAACAGAAATTTTTTTTTATCAGTACAGAAAACAACCACCTGAAGACAGAAAACAGTGTTTTCAGTACAGAAAACAACCATCTGAAAACAACCACCTGAAACAGAAAACAACCATCTGAAACTGAAAACAGTGGTTTTAGTACAGAAAGTAACCACCTTAAACTGAAAACAGTGTTTTCAGTAAAGAAAGTAACCACCTGAATATGAAAACAGTGTTTTCATTACAGAAAGTAACCACCTGAAACTGAAAACAGTGTTTTCAGTACAAAAAGTACCCACCTGAAACTGAAAACAGTATTTTCAGTACAGAGAGTAACCACCTGAAACTGAAAACAGTGTTTTCAGTACAGAAAGTAACCACCTTAAACTGAAAACAGTGTTCTCGGTTCATATAGTAACTATCTGAAACTGAAAACAGTGTTTTCAGTACAGAAAACAACCACCTGAAACAGAAAACAGTTTTTTCAGTACTGAAAACAACCACCTGAAACAGATTTTTTTTTATCAGTACAGAAAACAACCACCTGAAGACAGAAAACAGTGTTTTCAGTACAGAAAACAACCATCTGAAAACAACCACCTGAAACAGAAAACAACCATCTGAAACTGAAAACAGTGTTTTCAGTACAGAAAGTAACATCCTGAAACTGAAAACAGTGTTTTCAGAACAGAAAGTAACCACCTGAAACTGAAAACAGTGTTTTCAGAACAGAAAGTAACCACCTGAAACTGAAAACAGTGTTTTCAGTACAGAAAGTAACCACCTAAAACTGAAAACAGTGTTTTCAGTACAGAAAGTAACCATCTGAAACTGAAAACAGTGTTTTCAATACAGAAAGTAACCACCTGAAACTGAAAACAGTGGTTTTAGTACAGAAAGTAACCACCTTGAACTGAAAACAGTGTTTTCAGTACAGAAAATAACCACCTGAAACTGAAAATACTGTTTTCAGTACTGAAAGTAACCACCTGAAACAGAAAACAGTGTTTTGAGTACAGATAGTAACCACCTGAAAATTAAAACAGTGTTTTCAGTACAGAAAACAACCACCTGAAACAGATTTTTTTTTTCAGTACAGAAAACAACCACCTGAAACAGAAAACAGTGTTTTCAGTACAGAAAACAACCGCCCGAAAACAACCACCTGAAACAGAAAACAACCACCTGCAACTGAAAACAGTCTTTTCAGTACAGAATATACCCACCTGAAACTGTTATTTTAAAATTAATTCAAACTTATTTCAAACTTATTTCAAACTTATTTCAGCCTAATTCACTTATTTCAAACTTTTTTCAAACTTGTTTTAAACTTATTTCAACCTATTTCACATAATTCAACATTATTTCAACTTATTTCAAACTTATTTCAAACTTATTTCAAACTTCTTTCAAACTATTTCACTTATTTAAAACTTATTTCAAACTTATTTTAAACTTATTTCAACCTTTTTCAAACTTTTTTCAAACTATTTAACTTATTTCAAACCTATTTCAAACTTATTTCAACCTATCTCACTTATTTCAAACTTATTTCAACCTATTTCAAAAGGTGGGTAATTCAATCATGGAGGGGAATTGTCAGTTTTGAGGTAATTTTATCTACATACACCTTAGAAAACAAAATACACTTTTTCCAACTCGCCATATAGGGGAAATTCAACTTTTCCCCATTCCATCCATTCGTGATTGGAACCCTCTCGGGCACCCTGAGTCACCCTTGCCCCCCCGTAGCCCCCCCCCCCCCCCGCCTCCATGCCACCCTTCCCCACGGTCACCCAGTTTTAATGCCCTCCGTACAACCCATTTATTTATTAACGGGACGAAACGGCCACACTCGAAGAGAGTGGAGTGAGCGTGACACCGTTACAC
>CAXIWR010000333.1:0-12500 GCA_964036265.1 Daptonema setosum | reverse complement strand
ACTGCAGCATCTCAAAAATATTAGAAAATTCGTTCATGGACCGATGATCATGCAAGCTGACGGTGCCCCACCACAGAGGAGGGCACGGTTCCTGCGTGCACGATCACTTCATTGAATGGGTCGAACGTGGAGGAACTCCCGATTTAACAGCTACTAATTACTGGTTTTGAAGACCTTTCAAGGAACTAGTTTATTCCAACAAAATGATCACAGTGGAAGAACTCATAGAAATGATCTTCTTGGAAATGACGAACATTACTGCAGAATCGCGACTAAAACGCATTACTCGATCTCAAAACTCGTAAAAATAGTTGTATTGATAAAATCTGGTGGTCATATTAAATGAAGCTTTTCTTTTCTATTGTTTCCCGCATAATTTGCTAATATATATGTCGTATAATCACCATTGAATTAGTTTTGAATATGTTTCAAGATGAAATTCTTCTGAAAATTCTACAAAAATTTAGGTTTTTTTCACTCGACTATAATTCGAGCTGTAATCAACGAATTTCAAAATTTCAAAAAGGCAAAAAATTCTTAAGGTATCGGTATTTACAATATTAATTTTTAAGATTATTGCTTAACGCATACTAAAGTTATTCAAAAAACAAGTCGTGAACCCCTCGCTGGGACACCCTGTAGTTTGGCTAAAGTGAACGTTTGATTCCAGGAAAAAAACAGTTATATTTGTATACTTACAATGAAAAGTATTCAGGAATATTACAATATAACAGCCCCCGTTTGTCTACTTTTGCTGGCATTACTTCTACTTTTGCTGGCATTATTCGCGGTTCTGGTTATATCATATGGTTTTATAACGTTCTTGTATTAGCTAACCGTTTTTCCCGAGTTTTTGGGTAGTTTGGTCAATATGAAAGTGTAGAAGTTATCTGATGGGCATCTTGTACATGCATATTACTGAACAAGAAACAAAAATGCATAAAGCATAATGAGTTTATAATATGGTTCTTATTAGTGCTGATCGTAAAAAAGCCAGAGACAAGAATTCGATGGATTTTCAACTAATTTTTACTTTTTAAGTCAAGGAATTTTTCATGACACTGACTCCTGAGAAGTAAACTAAGCGGCTCAAAACAGATAAATTTCACAGCCTTAGCAACAATGATATTTGTAAAAGTTAGGCATGATGATTACTCATTGCAAAAACCATATTCCGGACTTTCCACGAGTATTTAGTTATTGCTAGGATCATCTGTACGGCCATGCCGACACGCGACGCGCAACACTACAGAAACTTTTAAAAAGGTAATTGTATACCAAATGTAAATTGTTATTGTTATTGAAATAATGATTTTTCGCTGAGCATTAGCAACAGGAATCGCTGTGTAGCGGGTTCATTTTTTTACCGCTTATCCCAATGTCTGTGAAGGTCTAAATTGCCCAGTTCGATTGTGCATAAGAGAGTGAAAACCTTTATTGAAGTTTCACTTTTATTCCCAGCATAAAACTAAAAAGTATGCTCTAAAATAACCAAGTCAGTTCTAGGCGCTGTGGATCGGGTTAAATTGTCCAGTTGATCGTTAACAACTTGTTTATGGATTTTCCTTACCCGACCTCTTCAGAATAAAAATTTAGAAGATTTTGACGAAAAAGTCACACGACTTGATGAAATTTGACGTAAACTTTACGATATTCGAGGAAGATTTCAAAAATTTGATTTTTTATGATAATAGAAAAAACGTTTCAGTAGCTTTTGTGTATGTTCTTCTTCTTTTGACACAAAAATCGTTTTGTTTACCTGACAGTACCAGTCCTGACCCCAGTCTTGAAAATTTCATAGGATGGGGTTGGCTACCACCACCACCCCCCCCCCCTTAAACGCCGAAAAATTGCAGGATTTTCTCACCGAAAAGTCCGGAATATGGTTTTTGCAATGAGTAATCATCATGCCTAACTTTTACAAATATCATTGTTGCTAAGGCTGTGAAATTTATCTGTTTTGAGCCGCTTAGTTTACTTCTCAGGAGTCAGTGTCATGAAAAATTCCTTGACTTAAAAAGTAAAAATTAGTTGAAAATCCATCGAATTCTTGTCTCTGGCTTTTTTACGATCAGCACTAATAAGAACCATATTATAAACTCATTATGCTTTATGCATTTTTGTTTCTTGTTTCTATTTTTTTATGTGTGAGCATTTTTTCACTGTTATTCATCAATAAAACGCGGAATCCGAAAATTCAAACGTTTTTTTATTTTTTTATTTTTATAGGGTTGTCTTATCACACACATAGCTTTTCATAGCTACAATTAAAGATGCTGGCACGTGGGTTAAAAGACAAAAAAACTAGTTTTTACAAAAAAGAGCTTGATAATTTCCGCATACATCGTTTTTCATTAAGTCTGATGTTATTTTCATATTCAGTGGTTAAAACTGTATATTATTAGATAGTGTTGACATATTGCATTAGATGCATTTGTGAGTTTAAAGGCGATTTTTTTTCAAAATTAACCACAATGTCATCATAACTTTTGCATAAAACGTTTTTCAAGCAATCTGATATTGTTTTTGGATTCGGTGGTGAAAACTGTGTATATGCTATAAGGTTGATCCATTGCATCAGATGCGGCTTTTGAGGTTAAAATAGCAAAAACTCAGTTTTCTTGTCAAAATTGACGACGATGACATCATAACTTTTTCATACAACTTTTTCCAAGGGATCTGAGTTGTTGGATTTTGGTACTCATGATAGTTATACACAGTTAACAGAACAATTTTGACAGGGAATGCATAAAAGATGTCACATGGGAGTGAAGATTTGCGTGGGTTGAAGATTTGTACAATTTGGACCTGGCCTCAATCTCATCATAACTATAATAAAAAAAGTTTTTCGTATATGTTGATATTATTTTTTAAAACCGTGATGAAAACTGTATATAAGCTGCAATGCATGTTTTTTTTCGTCTGATCCTTTTTTGAAGGTTGAAATGACGATAACCATTTAAAAATGCGTATTCAAAAATGCGTATTGTTCAAAATATTGTACTTTTTTAACCAGCTCCGTTTTTTGTTGTGAGTCCTTAAAATTTAAACAGACAATGCATTCCAATACTCATAAGTGTCCTATATAATATTCTAAAAAATCTTTGACTCAAATGATACCTATCGGGCAGCACATTGAAAAAAAAAATTTGCCTGCGATTTTTGTTCATTTTTGGCCATTTTTAGCAAAATCGGCGTTTTATCCGTTCCGCTTTTTGTTGTGTTAGATTTTTTTACAAACGAATGTTAGAATTAGATATTCAGGATAGTTATACGCAGTTAACTGAATTATTTTTGACATGGGAAGCATAAAAGATGTCACATGGGAGTGAATATTTGCCTAGGTTGAAGATTTGTACTATTAGGACCTGACCACAATCTCATCATAACTCAAATAAAGAAAAGTTTATCGTAAATGCTGATAATATTTTTGCAAACAGTGATGAAAACTGTATATAAGCTGCAATGAAAGTTTTTTTCGTCTGATGCTGTTTTCCAGGTTAAAATGACGAAAAACCCCAAAAAAATCTGTATTTGTTCAAAATAACGTAACTTTCTAACCAGCTCCGTTTTTTGTTGAGAGTCCTTTAAATTCAAACTGACAATGGATTTCAATACTCATAAGTGTTCAGTATAATATTCTAAAAAATCTTCGACTCAAATTGTACCTGTCAGGCAGCACATTGAAAACAATTTTTTTGCCTGCGATTTTTGCTCATTTTTGGTCATTTTTAGCAAAATCGGCGTTTTATCCGTTCCGCTTTTTGTTGTGTCAGACTTTTTTGCAAACTAGTTGCGGAACTCAGTACTCATAAGTGTTTTACATAATTGTATTAAATATTTTTGACAAAGATACTACCTATCGGTCACCCCGGTGAAAATAAAAAGTTTTGCCTGCGATTTTTGGCCGTTTTAAGAATTTTTCTGAAAAAGTGGCCGAAAAAATAAAAAATAATTATCTGATTCTTTGGACGGTCTGGAATCTGTGTAGATAGACCATGATTACCCCCGGGTTCAATTTTCAGCTTCCTAGTTAAAGCGAAGTATGCTTGTCCAAAAAACGTGCATACAGAAAAAAAAACGGAAAAAGTTCTTCGGGAAGACAAAATTGTCTCTCGTCACTGATACAACCAACGAATTTCCACCAAATTTACCACACACGTGCAACTTTTAACGGGAAAAACGATAATGCAACTAAATTTACAATAGGTTCATGCGAGAAATGACTTTTTTTACAAAAAATCGTCAAATTCATACAAAATGGAGTTTACCATCGGACCATATTAAGGTTTCGGACTATCGTCCGAACCTTGATGTATCTAGAATACTGCTATGTATGTAACGGATGAAATGTGAAACGAAAAACATTTAGATAGTGTGTTAATAGTTTGTTTCGAAATTTGAAACAAAATACATTTACATAGCATGTTGTCAAACATGGTTTTATACAAGCCTTCATAGCTCAGTTGGTAGAGCGTCAGACTTTTAATCTGAATGTCCAGGGATCGAGACCCTGTGGGGGCGTACATTTTTGTTGGCAAACCATAAGAACAGGGCATCTAAAACAACAAGAAAATCATTGCTTTGTTGCAAAATAGTATTTTTACCGTCTTGAAACGGGTCTATGCTTCTAAACTCTGAAAAAGGTTGCAAATAAATATGATGTCCCACTAAGTCCCACTATTCAAACTCATGTTATCTCACTTTTTTCTGTGATAGGAACCGCCCGCAGTAATTCACAACTCCAAAGTTCATATAACCAGGGTTTCTTGTAGTCAATAACTTTTTGGCGCGCAGTTTGAATTCAAATCTGTTTTTTTGGCACGCTTTTGAATATTCGACAAATTAATGTTTTTCCCATGACCTTTTGAAAACATAAAAAATTGCGCTTAATTAATTGCTTGCGTGGTTCCAAGGTTCATAACATTGCAATGTAATGACCCGTGAAGCCACTGAGGGTTCTTCTGGTTTGCGGTACTGTTTTTGGCTTTGTTTTTTTTTTGGCTCACGGTACCGAACGAATGCCTTGCATGCGTGACAACACGGTTGGTAGAAATAATTTTGTAATAAGATACCTTGGCCGAGCTATATAGTCATTTTTATTAACCATCAGCCATTAGCCATCCCATCAGTTATTAGTAAAGCTGTTTCAGAAACCCTTGAAATCAGTTTCATGTCAATCCGTAACAAAAGAACAATCCGTAACAAAAGGACAATCCGTAACAAAAAAACAATCCGTAACAAGAGGAGAAGTACCACGGAGAAGACGCATTGCATTTTGTCCGTATTTCGTCCAAATATCATGTAATTGAAATTTCAAACGCGCGCCAAAAATTAAATTGAATTCAAATTGCGCGCGCAAAGATTTTTTTAGTAACAATATACCTCAACCAAGCTATAGTTCGTGACCTATTACTGCAGAGTAAAATACCACTAAACAAAATTCTGTGCGCCGTTGACCACGAACAAACTTTGGCGGGAAATCAAATTTTTGAAAAAACTACCAAAAAAGTTGTTGACATTTTTTTTCCAGGAATTTTTATTTTCATTTTTTAGATCTTGTTTCGCTGATTTTTTTCATGTATTTTTCATTGAAATATGTTGATTTTTGAAAGGTTAAAATAATTTTCAAAGTTTAATAAAATCATTAAAAATAAATTTAGCCTATCAAAAATCAACGTATTTCCATGAAAAATACATGAAAAAATCAGCGAAACAAGATCTATACAATGAAAAAAAATCTCATGGAAATAAAATAATAAAATTTTAATAACTTTTTTGGTAGTTTTTTTCAAAAATTTGAATTCCCGCCAAATTTGTTCGTGGTCAACGGCGCACAGAATTTTGTTTAGTGGTATTTTACTCTGCAGTAATAGGTCACGGACTATATAAACTCAGTTTTATTAACAGCCATCGGCAATTGGCCGGAGTGATACTCACTGGCGGATGCGCTAATACTCCAAATGGAGGGGAATTTTGTCCAAGAAGGGGAATCTTCAGTTTCAGGTCATCTTACCTACCTTAGGGAACACATTAAACTTTTTCGAAAATGCCAAAGAAGGGGTATTCCACTTTTCCTACCCTTCTCGTCCGGTAGTGCCCATATGCTAGCTGTTGTCAATCGAAATAACAGCCATTTTTTTCCCTTTTTCTCAGTTATAGCCTATCCAAGGTTTATTGTTACATTACCCGTTTTTGGCGCGAAATTTGAATTAAAATTCTCTCAGCTTTCGTTGGTTCAATGTCATGAATAAAAGTTTGTTCCACATGCCATTTGCACAAAATACGAACGTACCTATGTACCAAGTTCATACATGCCAAAAAGCTAACGCCCCCACAGGGTCTCGATCCCTGGACATTCAGATTAAAAGTCTGACGCTCTACCAACTGAGCTATGAAGGCTTGTTAATCAGTGTGTAGAACTTTAATTTTCTACCAACCGTTACTTTGCAATTCACGTACACTGTTTTTAGTTTTATTTTCACACTTCACCAATTTCATATTTGTAGATATTTTAGATGCACTAGGGGACGAGAAAGAAGAAAAACCGGAATCCCTCTCTGACTGTTTAAAAAATATATTTTCCCTATGTGTAGGTAAAATAGTCTCAAAGTTGTCAATTCCCCCTCTCTGACGAACTTCCCTCCCTTTGGAGGTTTAGCTCGTGCGCCAGTAGATTTCACTGGCGCACGAACTAATCCTCTAAAGGGAGGGAAATTTTGCCAAAGAGGGGCGAATTGGCAGAAATTAGGTCATTTTACCTACACAATAGGGAACAATTTCTACTTTTATAAAACGCCAAAGAGGGGGGAATTCCACTTTTCTCACCCCTTCTCGTCCGCTAGTGGTAGATGTCACAGATAACTTTTCGACATAACATAAAAAGTTTATTGTGTCGAAACACGAACGGACTTTACCCGTGATTATAATGAAACATTTCGACTGATTCACTTCACTAGCGGAGGAGAAAGGGTGGGAAAGTGGAATTCCCACCTCTTTGGCGTTTTCCAAAAGCGGAATTCGTTTCTTAATGTGTGGGTAGAATGACAAATTTTTTTGCCAATTCCGCCCTCTTTGGAAAAATTCCTCTTTCTTTGAAGGTTGAGCTAGTCCGCCGGTGCTTTGATTCACTACTGAGTTTTACTGATATTTCCTAGAAGCGTTCGTATAATAAAAATACTATAACTGAGGTTCGAATATTTCGCGACAGTTTTCCGGGACATCGCGACAGTTTTTTTTTTAATTTCACGCACACTATTTTTTGTTTGTTTTTTTGTAACATGTTTCCCAGGCACATTAATTTTAAGTTTTCAATTAAAAGGTGTGTGGCAAGAGTTTTACAGAAAAAAAACTTGAATTTGTCGCTTTTGTCGCGAAATATTCGAACCTCAGTTATACTTTTTATGAACGTATAGCATTTTCAATTTATTAGTAGTTTTTAAATTTGAATGTACGTCACCTTTATCCGTGATATTTCAACCTACTCCGCGTGTGAATTCTCGCCGATGATGCGGGGATGTAGGACTGATATCAGTTTATATTTTTATTCGTATAAAAGTTTTATTAGAAGAACAAATTTGGCGGGATCAATTCGCAAAGCTTCACCTACGTATAGTCGAATTTTTTTGGTTACGCCTTTTTTTGGGAACTTTTTTTGTGTAAAACCTTTCCCTCAACCAGCAATTGGCGGTCGAAAGCAGCAATTTGGGTTGATGAAAAGGTTTTACACACAGAAAAGTTCTTAAAAAGAAGATGATGCTTTGGTGGTTCAGGAAAATGATCAAATCATGTGTACCATTCGTTTATCTTTGATAAACAATGCTTAACTAGTTGTTATTTGATGCATTTCATTTATTAATTAACTGAGATACTCCGTTTACAGTTTTTAAAACACGATAGCCCATGCATTTCGATCTTTTTTTCGCTAAAAATACAAGATTTTTCAAATTTTCTTCTGTAACTTTAGAGCAACTACATAAAACACGACTAAATTTAAAGGAATTTTAAGTTGAAATATTGGCTTTCAAATGAGAGCAAAAACGATTGAATCGGTTGTTCATAGATCGAGTTATTAACGTTCAAAATCGTATGGTTTTTTTGCCCACCCTGTATGTACATACATATGAAAGTCATTCAGTCAGGTACTTACTGCAGACGTCCCCGTGTTTTTCCTTCATTTCAATTTCCTGTTTTCCACTTATTCTCTTGTTTTTTTTTTCTCGGTAATTCGCTGAACCATGAATATGTAGGCATCACAAATACATGAGGGCATTCTTGTACATATGGACATACATGAATATAGTGCTTATCAGAGCATTATTATACCACTCGCAAAAAGCTTATCTTAATCGAACCATATTAAGGGAACGGCCTAGCGGCCGTCCCTTGATATTGAGGGTTTTTCTAGATTATTATCCATAACTTCTTCTTACAAGTTTTTTGTGAGACGCCCAATATTTTTTGGTAAATTCGAATTCAAACCCGACTCAATTGTGAATTCACGGGGAAACTACCTGTTGTTGAATTGAGGTTATTCAATTCATTCCTGGCAAACCCACCCTTTTTCAGTTCGTGAAAACTGCGAAAAATCAGCATGCACTGCAATGGTTTTGTTGCAAATCTATCGCAATGCCAAAACATAGAAGCTGATTAATATTTTGTCAAATAAAAATCTATTGAAAATTTGTTTTGGTGATCGCGTTGCGAGAAAAACTCAAGTATTTTTGTTTTTAATTTCTGTCTCGATTTTTCCTGCTCACTTTAAGACAGCAATGCTTTTTTATTGATGATGAAAGAACAAAGTTAAACTTTAATTTAAAGAAGAATGTAATAAAAAAGGGTGCAAACTTCAGAATTTTGGTCATACATTTTATATTTTTTCAGCTGGTTATTGGCTTATAATTGATGAGGGCAAGCGGACCATTACATCAATGTATAGTCGAATTTTTTGGTTACGCCTTTTTTGGGAACTTTTTTCGTGTAAAACCTTTCCCTCACCCAGAAATTGGCGGTCGAAAGCAGCAATTTGGGGTTGATGAAAAGGTTTCACACACAGAAAAGTTCTTAAAGATGATTATGATACTTTTCAGGAACATTTTTGTGTGTAAAACCTTTTCATCAACCCAAACTACTGCTTTCGACCCCCAATTTCTGCGTGAGGGAAAGGTTTTACACAAAAAAAGTTCCCAAAAAAAGGCGTAACCAAAAAAATCGACTATAGCATGCGGCAACAATTTAGCTAACAACCCTTTTTGCTGCAATTAGGCTTCATAGCTTCATAGATCTAGCGGACGAGGGGAGAACGGAAAAGTGGAATCTTCCGTTCAGGAAATTATGAATATTTTCTCAATTTGCAGATAAAATGGGCTCAAAACTGCTGATTTCCCCCGAAAAATTTCCCCTCCCTTTTTGCCGCAATTAGGCTATATATTCTAGCTTGTTACTGGATTTCATTTTCTTAAACTGGTTTTCAGGTATCGAATGTTATCCAACTGTGATGTTGAAAAAAATCTGAAATCAAAACGCAAAACCAAAAGGGAATTTTAAAAATTTTCCGACTAAAAATGGCATCAAAATCATTCACATTGTGCATCGCTCTTGGTCATGCCGAATTCTACTTAAGCGGGCTGAATAAAATAGAACAAAATCATAAATAATCTTGCCTTCATTCTTTGTTTCGATGTTTTTTTGGCTGCGTAACACTTGCTAAACACCAGCTTTCACGCCATAATTTTTGGGCTTTTCGGTTATTCAGTAATATTGTATAATTGATGACAGTCAAACAATTATGTAGCGTGCGACAGTCATTCGGGCCTAATTTTTTTTGCGCCATTTAGGCTATTAGCCATTTGATGAATTATGCATGCAAAATGCCATACTGCACCAATTTATCATGCTGAATTTGTGTATTCGTCGCCTCGTCGGTAAACCCTTTTAACGGATTATAACTTGTTTACTTCAGAAAAGTTTTTTTCTCTACAAATTTTCCCGGACTGACATGCAATTGCTACATAACAATTATTTTACTGATTATATTTACAGTTTATATTTATTTACGAAATCTGCTAAAAAATCTGTCAATCATAAAAAAAAATTATCCTAACACATTCAGCTTTTTTCTCTCTTTCACCAAAAGTGTTTTTAGGTAACTGATGCTAGTGAGTTTCACCTGCTTCAACCATTAGCGGACGAAAAGGGGAGGAAAAAGTGAAATTCCCCTCTTTGGCGGTTTCAAAAAATCGACTTTGTTCCTCAAGGTGTAGGTAAAATGGCCTGAAAACTGCCGATTCCCCATCTTTGACAAAATTTTCTCCCTTTGGAATATTAGCTCATCCGCCAGTGGCTTCAACGAATGATTTGTTTCAGTAATTTATAGGTGGACGCGTCTAAAGCGCTTTGGTTTCAGAATTGACGTCATTCATTTTGAATCCAAAATTTATCAAAATTATATTATAAGTAGGCATTCTGTAATATTCGATAAATCTAGCGTAGACATGATTTCTTTTTCATTTCATTTCATTCCAGAAAATTCATTTCCATTATCCCAAAACTGATCTCATCGCATATGCCTGTTGAGGTTTGTAAAAGTCTTACAAGACCATAAAAATCATGGGCTTCTAAATTCTCTCTCCCAATCATTCGACAATGGTTTTGTCGTGTTATAGCTTGGCCAAGGTATGTACAGGGTGTCCCACTTAAAAGTCCGGTTTCGTTTTCGGCATAACTTTTGCAGTGTTCAACGTATTTCAAAAATTTAAGAATCATTCGAAAGACAATTCTTGAAAATTTTGTTTGCTTTAAACAAATTTGAATTTCAACATTTTTATCGGTAGTTACGCCATTTTCACGAAGACACCTAATTTTAACATTGAAAAAATCAGCTTTTCCCAAAAAATTAAAATTAATATTTCACCTTGAAATGTTTTCAAATACGATTTTTCTGCTTATTTTATTTTGATTGTAGACCAAAGAATGTGAATGATTGTAGTTCGCGACTATTTTTTTCGATATTTCTTGCATTTGCACAAAATGTGGAATCTTAGTGCAAACAGTCAAAAAGGGCTTCATTTCGGTTTTTAAAAGGGTTCATTAGGTTTTTTAAAAATATTAAATAGTTATTTGTGATCTTTTTACTAAACATAAGTAGTCTGACATGCAGAAAGACGTTTTAAGTTTAGTTTATAGATCAAACATGAAGAAAATGTAAAGGAAAAAACCAATTTTTTTGCCAAAATGGGGTGCTTCCGTATAACTAGCATAAATAACGGAAGAAATGTTCGAATTCAGTTACGTTTGCAGCAAACAAAATTTTCAAGAATTGTCTTTCGAATGACGCAAAAATTTTGAAAATCCGTCCAACACTGCAAAAGTTAGACCAAAAACAAAACCGGACTTTTAAGTGGGACACCCTGTATAACTGAGGTTCGAATATTTCGCGACAAAAGCGACAAATTCACGGAATTTTTTATAAGACTCTTGCCACACACCCTAAATAAAAATTTTGAAATTAATGTGCCTGTCAAAAATGTTACAAAAAAACAAGCAAAAATAGTGTGCTTGAATTTTTTTACAAAAAAAACTGTCCCGACAATGTTCCGGAAAACTGTCGCAAAATATTTGAACCTCAGTTATACATATCTTGTTATCAAAAATTGTTTCTATGCGCCCGTTAAGCATAATTGCGATAAACAATGTCAGTTGTTCAGTGAAAAGTATTGGATTTTTTCGAAAATTCAAACGCCATAAGCAGACAAAAAATTCAAACGCCATAAGCAGATAAAAATCCTTTTGGCTAACGAGAAACCCTGGATATGCTATACTAAAAAATGTTTTCACAATATATAAGGGTTTACGAAAACAAGAGTATCCATCCACTGATCTTTTTTGAAAAATATTGAAAAAAAAACCGAAAGCCGGTTTCCGAAATTCAACCATTGGAGTCAAAAAAGTTTGCTCTCAACCGGAGTCTGTTCTTGCATTTTGGAACCAATCAATAATTAAATTAATTAAATCAAGTGAAAAAAACTTGAACTAGAACAAAGCACTTTTTTGAGTGCATTTTCGGTAACCGGTCCATAGACATGTTTTTATATAGCTCTTATGTTGTTTCTGCAAAGAAAACTATTACCCAAAACGTTTGATAATGAAAAATCAGACCATCAGTGTTAGCACGCACATCAATCATCATCACCCCATGTTACACTGTGTAAAACTATGGTGTCAACCGAGTTGAGTTGAGGCTGGTAATGTTTCATTATCAGACGTTTTGGGCAATAATTTGCATGCAGAAAAAACATACGGGCTTTACCAAAGTACCGAGCTGTACACTTTTACTTGAACACACGCATGTTTTTGAATACTGTAGTAAAAGCCCGTATGTTGTTTCTGGAAGAAAACATATTGCTCAATACGTTTGATTATGAAACATCACTAGACTCACCTCAACTCGGTTAACACCAAAGTTTAACACAGCAGAGCATTGGGTGATGATGATTGATGTG
>CAXIWR010000332.1:0-68570 GCA_964036265.1 Daptonema setosum | reverse complement strand
AGTATTGATACGCTCTCATAGTAGGTCCCAAAACACCATAAATGAACCACGGCATGTTTGAATTCTGAATCCAAAATACAGAATACGCGCTCGAAATATCTGGATGTGGGAGTTTAACTACGCCACTAGGTGACTTTTTCAAACCAGAAAATTTCGATTTGTGTAGTGGGAAATCCAATCAAATTTTTTGTATAGGTTGTTGAAAGAATTCTTTACAAGACTACATCTTCAGAATGCCAGATTCATCCGAGGGTAATGGGTGAAATTCGTGTCCGAACTTTTCTTTATACCCCCTCCATACTAAATTTTTTTCGTAATTTGTTTTTCTTGATAACACACATAAACATAGATGTAAACAGTAAAATAAGATTATATAACAACATAAAAAACCTAAAAATCAAAAATTAGAAGGCAAACAACACGCGCGATCACGCGTGAAATCGTCTAATTTTGGCACATTTTCGGACGGCCAGAAAACCTATCAAAATTTGTTGAAACTGAAATTTTTAAGCGCAAACAACATTTCTTTATCTAAAACTATAGTTTCCAATCTATAAATATTGATTTTAACACGCATTTCAAATTTTCGATTTTTTTCAAAAAAGCCACATCTACCGTCGATTCTTGCGTGCATCGACTCATATACTTGCTTGGGAAATCATCAGGATTTGCTTTGTTTCTCAACTTTTCACTAGTTATATTATGATTAACGTACAATAATGTTTAGAAGAAACTTGTTTGTGTGAAGACCCGTGATTCTGGATAGCAGAAAACCAACAACAGAGCAGAGACGTGAATATTACGATGATGGGAGATTTTTCTTCAGCTAGTCTTTGTTTTTGAAACTAGATTTTTTCCACATTCGTAGTAACTGAAACTCCATTATAGAAAAAAATCCCCAATCGACATTTTTACTAGTTTTAGACTATAAAATTGAAGTTTTCTGTACGAATTTTGCCGAAGTTTATCTTCAGTGCATATCGGTCGAATCGAGCACATCAGTTTGCATGGCCGTCATCTGCAGTGATAGCGAACCACGGTTGTTGGCCTGTAGAGATAAAAATAAATCGAAGGTGAATTATGATTTTTGTATCCTTACCCTAACTTTCGATAAGTTAAAGTGGGATAAATTTACGTCGTTGTTGGCGAGTATAGAGTACATGACAGAATGCAATCAAAATGTTGGGTTATGTTTCAAAACAACTTTTGGTCTGTTTCACTTTTTCATTTTTCACTGGGACTTCATTACTTGAGAAAATAGGGCACATTGCTAGAATATCAGAATTTTGTACTTGTAGGAGTCCAGAAAGGTGAAAGACCTGATGATGGGCAATGACAGAAACCCCAGAGCACCGCGTCAGGATCTGTGTCTCAATTCAAGTCATCAGTTTCCGAGGCTTGCGCCCTAGGCAATAGACTATACAGACGACGTAACCTCGGTAAATTTCCTTTCGTCTTTCAATCAGTTCTCATTTACTTAACAATATGTTCGTAAGGAAGAAAAATAAAAACATTTCCACCGACACCGACCCACTGGCGGACCAGCCAAACCTCCAAAGAGAGGGGAATCTGTCCAAAGAGGGGGAATTGGCAAAAATAAAGTCATTTTACCTACACCTTAGGGAACAAACTGCATTCTTTAAAATTGCCAAAGAGAGGGGAATTCCACTTTTCTCTCCCCTTCTTGTCCGCTATTGCACCGACCTGTGTAATGGTGATCTGATATCGAGGGAACTCGAGTGTTTCCATGTTGACCCGGCAGTGCGGCAGACAGGCGGCCAGATGGCGTTGCGCCGTGGCCGGGTGGTGGCCGACAAAGTGGTTGAGCACCAGTTGGATGCGGTCGCGCGCTGCAAATATTTTAAGACCTGTTAAGACACAATTAACTTGTTAGAGCACCAGACTCGCAATCCGGGGGTACTGGAATCGATACCTGACATGGCAGGTGACACAGGCCTCAACGCGTTGCTCTGGTGCTGGTGATTCTGTCAGTCTATTCAATCTCCATGGCCACTATGAAAGCACCGCTATTATATGGTATTACGTACGGTGCCTTGTTGGCTTCAGAAATAGTTCCAGTAAAACTTTTTTGGTGTCGCAAAAAGATTAAGATTTTTTTTATATGCAACACAAAACATAATATAAGCTAAATATTGAAAACCGTATGAAAACCTAATTTAAAAGGTTTTTCTAGCCAACATACCCTACCTCATTATATTCACGAAGATCTGATGGGTCACTCAGATAAAGCATGCAGTTCTTTTTACTCAACATCATTCCACTCCACTTGTCCTACATAAACCTACTTACCGCTACAAGTATTTCGGCATAGATAGTGCATTCATCATTGCATACACAACTTAACCTACATCTACTTTACTAACCTAATCTACATCTACTTCACTAACCTAATAACCTTATCTACTCTACTTAAACAAAAATAAATAAATAAATATTATTATAAAAAAATAACCATTAGCATCGGCCGGAGGTGCGGCACTGTTCGAGCTCGACGCACTGGAGGGAATGGCGTTGGTCTGATTGATCACCCTCGGCAGCCATCGTTTGCAGACCGCAACCAGATCGGGCAACTCGATCTTGACGATGTAACAGTTGTTGATGAGCACAAACTGACGCAGTGACGGCAGCCGATCGGCCAATAGGATGAGCAGCTGAAAGATGATTTCTAATTAATTTAATTAAAGATAAAGTAAGAGAACAATTTGGGACATAATTAACAATTTTCAGATTAGCTTTATTGGTGAGTATCAAAAAGATCCGGGTTGATTTAATGAGGTCGATTTGCGCCATCTTAACTTTTTCAACCATGGTTGAAATAGATCAAGGAGGAAATTTTTTTAGCTGACTACTGACGAGACGACAAATTGACTATAAAAATCATTTATTTAAAACGGTGCGCATGATTGCGACAAACAATTGTATTGTCCATTTTGTGAGTTTTTAAGAATAAATTAAAGTTTGTCAAGTTGCGAAATAATAATATGTCATTTACTCATCTCAACCGACCTTCTTGATCTCGACGGACGTCTCACAAACGGGCTGATTGAAGGGCATGGCAATCTCGAGTCGTCCCAACTGCGACAACTGTTTGTGGGTGTTGACCGAGTTAAGGAACTGGGTGAGCGTCATGCCATTTACGTTCGTAACACACGCGTTCAGCACCAGAAACTTCAGCACGTCTATAAAGTATAACAAATTGAAATTGAACAATTCTCCTTTCCTTTTTACCTGCCATCATCCCCCCCCCCACTTTTCTGGGTGGGTGGAGGGTAAACCGAGATTTCCACCATTCTACCCCACCCCAAAAAACCCGGCCCACCACTGTTTCAAAGAGAGAATGAATTCTTCAGAGAGGAGAAATTAGCAGTTCAGATGTTGTTTCACACGACACAACTACAGGAACAAATTATACTTTTCGAAGCTGCCGAGGGCGCGAGCATTCCCTTTCTCTGTTCCATCCTCGCCGATATAAAGGCTAAAATTTTGAAATAACACATTTTTACGACCCGAAATTATTTTTGAACCTTTTTTATACTGTCTTTTGGACATTTCCGAAAATTTTAGAATTTTGAAAAATCTAATTGTAATCGCTTTATTTGGTAACCATGCCGACCCCAGAATGTAGAACTCACCAGGTGCAATGGCATTGCAACTGTCCACGACGAACTGGGCGTGCTGTGGCTTGGGCGCATCACCCTCCTCGCCCGGACAGATGAACAATGTGGACAGTTTCTTATCCCGAACGGCGTCCACAAGCAAATGTCCACACGTCTCCAGTCGGATGTCGTGCGCGTGCATTTTGTACAATCCCACACACTTGCTGACGGCCTGAAAGTAATGTTCATTGAAAAACTGAAAAACTAAAAAAAATCCGATGCTAAATTGAAAAATAATGATGATAACAATAATAGATGATTTTTGTATCAGTTGAAGATTGAAGAAGTCTTCCAACTTCTCTAGCAGTTGAGCTAGAGAAAACCATTCTGGCACCTAGTCGACTGTGATTCGATATTTTACCACTTATACCTGAGTCCAGGGGTGGGCCGGGTTTTTTGGCGTTTTGCAGGGGGTGGGGGGGGGGTAGAATTTTGAAATCTCAGTTTACCCCCCCCCCCGAAAAGTGGGGGGGGTAAGGTCGGGTAGGGGGTAAGGTCGGGTAGGGGGGGGGGGGTAGAAAATTTTTTTGCTTGTTTTTTGCTAAAAAATCTTCTATTATAAGGTATAAACATCACATGTACCGGTTTTTTTCAGGTTTTAACCAAGAAAATTGACCCAGAAAACGTGTTTGTTCGAAAAAAATTCTCACAGCCAAATTTTTTTGAAAAATGAGCCTCAAAACCTCGATTTTGAGGCTCATTTTTTAAAATTTTCTGGCTGTGAGATTTTTTTTTTCGAAGAAACACTTTTTCTGGGTCAATTTTATTGGTTAAAACCTGAAAAAAACCAGTATATGTGATGTTTATACCTTATAATAGAAGATTTTTTTTAGCAAAAACAAGCGTTTTATGCGAAATCTCTTTTTTCTACCCCCCCCCTACCCGACCTTACCCCCCCCCACTTTTCGGAAAGGTCGGGTAGGATGAGATTTTCTGTCGGCTACCCCCCCCCCCCCCCCCCCCTGCAAAACCCGGCCCACCCCTGTTGCAGACTATTGATTCCGCGAAAATCATTTGGATTATTTACTAGTCAACCTGCGACAAATTCCACCAATTCGTGGATTGGCAAAAATTAGAAATTTCTAGGGTTGACCAAACGTGTCTATAATTATCAAAACACCGAAATTTATGAAGAATGTCACCCCCCACGCCACTCATACAAGACAACAAGTGATAAACTAACCCATAGTTTATTAACTCAAGTGAAATGCCTTTTAACTGACATCATCTCTAAATCTGTTAAAATCTCCCATCCTTCTCGACGTATTTCCTCATGCGTCGGTCAGAGTATGTCAAATGAAACAAGAAGGCCATGTGTTTTTTTCCTATTTTTATCTTGTTTTTTTTTTTTAAAAAGGTCCCCTAACAACAGTTTTTTGCAGTGGTTTTTTTACATACTCTGATACTCTGAAAAGACATTGATGTAGTTGGAAATGTACCCTTAATAATGAAAGGTACATTTTTGTAACATTTATTGCAACGCTAGACATACTGAACCGAAACTCACAGGTCCAAACATCAATTATTCATAAATTTTCCACCAAATAATCCGGGGAAAAAACGATTGACATCGTTTGTTTTTTTTCTTGTTTTTTCTTATTCGACATACATTGGCATCGGTGGTACCTGAAGCAATGAAGTAAAAGAATCCCCAACCTGAAGTGCTTTGACGTTGGGGTTGATCGTCATGGACAGTCGGACGTCGCGCAGATAGTTGAACGCGTTGTCCTGATAGGCCATGACCAGCTCGCGCAGTACCCGAATGAAGAAGGGGGTGGCACGCATACACGAGTAGCAGTCGTGCAACTTGAGCTGACGAATCTTGGTGCCGTGCCGCAGCAGCCAGGACATCTGGAGATAATGTATTTATTGAACCCATTAACGGATGAGAAGGATGGGCAAAAGTGGAATTCCCCCTCTTTGACGAAATTACCCTCCCTTTGGAGGTTTGGCTAGTCTGCCAGTGATTGAAACCATTGTATAATTTAACTTGTTTTATCTCATATCTTTTTTGTCTTGTTTCTACATGGTGAAACCAGTATTTACCACCATGAACAACAACAATAACCTAGACGGAGACGGGAAACGTTTTGTTTCGTTACGTTGTATGGTTGGAAACCCCTAAATTTTGTATACCAGTTCCAACTTCTTATTCGGTGTCAAGCATCGACAAATAAATAAGTTGGGATTTATCAATTAACTTTAGTCCGTATTCTTAACATCTTTAAAAAAATAACCAGGAAAATACAATAAATACAACAAAGTAATACTGAACACATAATAACTTTTTTAATCTAATAATTCCGAGTCAGATGGCTTTCTCAGTCAAAGGTGATTTTACCACCGAAGCATACATATACAGTAAAATATTTTTCGATCTAAAAATTCAGAGTCAGATGGCTTTTCAAGGTTATAACGCTGCTTTTACCACCGAAGCATACGTATCCAGTTTACAAACTTTAGCCGTCCAAATATCGAGCAGCTCCTGTCGTTGTTGTTCATCGCCCTTGGTGATCAGGTATGTGCCGTTGATCATACAGCACACGCCCGATGTTGTACAGTGGCAGTTGAGCTGGAATAATTCAAGTTATAAAGTATACCAAAAAAAATCATAGTCAAATCACTGGCGGACGAGAAGGGGACGGAAAAGTGGAATTCCCCTTCTTTGGCGTATTCGAAAAGTTGAATTTGTTCCCTAAGGTGTAGGCAAAATGGTCTGAAAGCCGTAGGCGTCTAGTTTATTCAGGTTCATCGCCATGATAAAAAACTAATGGATTATCATTTCTTCCATAATGTAATATAATTTCGTTAGCCAACATTTCTATTCTGCAAATTACGTCTCGAGTAACTTGTGAGTCCTTTTTGTGCCCTTTATATTACCTTGAAGGCAATAAAACGTTTTTAATAGATATTGAAATCGCATCTTTATCAACATGAAATTAATCCCTTACTTACTACCAGGAATGTACCGACCTCGACCGAGTGCAGATCATCCCAGGCGGATGTGGAATTGATGGCGGCATTGAACATGCGACAGACGTGTCGCATCCGCATTCGTTGGGTGTACGGCGTGACGTGGGTGAAGATGCGCGATAGCAGGTCCAGCGGCAGGGCCGTGAACGCCGATTGCTGCAAAAAAAAAGATAAAACTATTATTCAGTTCAGTTAATTCCTTATCTTTAAATTCAAGTGAATCCTCCGTTTTTTATATCTTGAAAATATTTTTTTGCCTTAAGATCCAAACCTAAGACGTCGTGTTTTGTCGAACGTCTCTCGTTCACACGAGCTATAGTCAAACGGACGCGTTCTTTATTTTACCCTCTGCCTCTGGGTTTCCTCCGTCACGTCGCACGTATTATTGACGAATTATAATAGTTCAACCAAGAAAATGATAAATTTCAATCCTGGTAGGATTCGAACCCACGACCTTCCCTTCAGTATACAGATGTGCTAACCGCTACACCACAGGTATGTCCGTGGCATCTTCCATTGAGACTCACTGGACCATTTGGATAAACCAACAAAAGCAAAGTAGATGAACAAACTGAAGTACGTGTCCGCCTACAACTAAAACAACATAAAGCTTCTAATATATAACTCGATGCATGCTCGTGCCAACAAAACATGCGGTATGTGAGTAGTGAGACAATATGACATTATGTGATAAGTTAACGACGCCAACGAAGGATTGTAATTGTTGGTGTGGATTGTTATTTTTGGTTCAATGTTTCCAAATCACGAAAAAATCGATTTTTAATGCTTTTTAACCGATTTGCCCAACCTGTTGCACTCCGGATCACATCTGAATCTCCCCATGACGGCCGACTCAACAGCAATCAATAAGTCATTCTCCCCTCTCGTCGGAAATTCAGAAAATCGAATTCACCCAATGAACCACTGATATTTCATATGTTTGCCCAACCTGTTGCATTTCAAACGGATCACAGTTGGGCACGACGGCCGATTGGGCGGCACCGGCCGTCACCGGCCACTGATTTCTCTTCTCCAAACGGGCGGAGCGTCGCGGACGTTTATTGGCTCCGCCACAATTCTCCGGTTGTTTCTGCTTCATCATGGTTGTTGATAATAAATTTAGTGTTGTTGTTGTTGTTGTTGAGACGAGCTGAAATGGTGTGCCAGTGGTGCAGGTGGAACAGAAAAATATGGGTGAATGTGCAGTGGTGAGTTGTATAAACAAAGAGGTATTTCATGATGATGATGATGATGAACAAATAGTGATGTTATAATCAATCAACAATCAAGAAACATTTTGGTTGTATTTATTAGATTGAAATGTCTGGCATGGATAAAAAATTGTTCGGTTAATAAAAACATGTTTCTGGTCTTTGAGAAACGGACCACCGCCGATGAATCTACATACACCTACATATATTCCGTATCTGTAGTCAACGTTTTTTTACAAGCCGACAGCCTCGAACACAACAGCGGTAGGAAGCTAAATTGCGAAACTGCTTATGAATATGCAAATTTCACATTCACCAGATGAACCGGCACTTTATCCGGTAGAACTCATTCCCCAAAGCTCACAAAAACGGAGATAAAAACAGTCGATTGTTCTAACATTGGTCAATCTTTAATCGCTTTACACGTGAAAACTAAAAAAACTGATGAAGGAAGTGCCATGGAAGTTGACCAATCGAAGTTTCCGAATCAAATGCGATGAAATATAGCATCTTATTTGCTTGCTATAGAATCGCAGTAATCCCAAATTAAAGATAATGTAAAATTCTATCAATTTCTAACATATTTGAAATATTCAACTTGCTTCTATTAAAAACCGAATAAATAATCGAAAGTCGAACTGCACAAAATTCTAGTGGTGATACGAAGCGAGTGGTGTTTGGTGTATATGAGCACCGCACCAACATCACCAACCTAGCATACTACACTCAATAAATAAAATGGTGTTTGTCTATCTGGCCAGGGGTGGGCCGCTGGGGGGGTAGGGGTGGGTTACCCCCCCACTTTTCAGGGTCGGCGGGTAGCCTACCCCTCCCCCCTAGACAAAAATTTAGGTCGCCTACCCCCTCCCCCCCCTACTCGAAATTTTTGAGAAAATTGACCTGAAAACCTCGATTTTGAGGCTCATTTTTCAAAAATTTTTGGCTGTGAGATTTTTTTTTGAACAAACACGTTTTCTGGGTCAATTTTATTGGTTAAAACCTGAAAAAACCGGTACATGTGATGTTTATACCCTATAATAGAAGATTTTTTAGCAAAAACAAACAAAAAACAAAGCTTTTTTGCGAAATTTTTTTTCCTACCCCCCCCCTACCCGACCTTACCCCCCCCCCCCCCCCACTTTGCGGACAGGGCGGGTAGGACGGGGTTTTCGGTCGGCTACCCCCCCCCCCCCCCACCCCCTGCAAAGTGCCAAAAAACCCGGCCCACCCCTGTATCTGGCTGTAGCATAAACAGTATATTAAATCGCGGTGGTGTCAATGACGTCGTCACCACAACTACAACAGATGATATTAAAGTAAAAAAGCAGGGCTTTTACTCTACTTTTGTGAAATTCAACTTGCAACAAACTCCTAACAGCACCAAATTCTGAGTGGTGATGCGATGCTAGAGTTGTTGGTGTATATAAGCACCACCACAACCTAGCATACTACACTCAATAAATAAAATGGTGTTTGTCTATCTGTCTGCTGCATTATATATAATCGCGGGTGCAAGCACCTAACACAACATACACACCCCGCCTGTTCCTTTCAATAATACACGGAACATCGCCAGGTGATGTTTCATGGTTGGGATTATGGTGAAGCAAGATGGGTGGGTGAAGTGTTACGTTGGAATTTTATTGACGGTCTTGTTTTGTTTGTACAGCATCTCTATAAAAATGAGAGAACGAGTTTAGTTCAGTCAGGCGTTTTTATTAGAACACAGACTGATTCCAAAAACACACTCCGAATTGTAGTGTAGAAACGGCGGGTGTTCAAATTAAGCTTCTAATTCTGAAGAACACAGCAATTGTACTGCAGGAAATTCAATGACCAGGGAAGGTCAAAAGGTACAGACGTAAGGTTTTGTTTTTGTTAAGAATGCATTGAAAGTATCTACAAAAGTTGAAAGTTACAAATATTTATATCATCGATCTCCAAAGCCAGGAAAATATAAAACGCACTTTGATTCTTGAAAAGCCTACATAACCTACATGTTCTTAAAAAAATAATATGTGCCAAACAGACAGACGACAGCACTGGCGGACGAGAAGGAGAGGGAAAAGTGGAATTCCCCCCTCTTTGACACTTCCAAAAATTAAATTGAGTTCAATCCTTAAGGTGTAGGTAAAATGGCCTCAAACCTGCCAATTCCCCCCCTCTTTGACGAAAATCCCCTCCCTTTGGAGGATTAGCTCGTCCGCCGGTGGACGACAGACATGCAAGGATTAACGAAACGAACCAACGAGTGTGAGTGTCACTTCACTTTTACGTGAATGTACCACTGACCATGTACCGTAGCGGACGAGAAGGTGTGGCTTAAAGGCTGAAAACTGCAAATTCTCCCTCTTTGACTAAATTCCCCATCCCATCCCTTGGGAAGATTATCTCGTTTGCCAGGGAAGGTGCTGTGGCATGCGTGAGTTCAAAATGAAAGTGGAAAACGAGTGACTTTATAATTAACCGTTGATTTTGTCGCCATGTCTTTTTTCTCTTCTGTTTCCTGATTTGGTAGACGGAACTTTGTCTTTGTATCTGCAGAAATCGTACGGTAAACAACCACTGGCAGACGAGCCGAACCTCAAAAGGGAGGGGAATTTTCCCAAAGAGGGGGGAATTGGAAGGATTCAGGCCATTTTACCTACACCTTAAGGAACAAACTCTACTTTTTGAAAACGCCAAAGAGGGGGGAATTCCACTTTTCCCTCCCCTTCTCGTCCGCTATTGTAAACAACGTATCGAACCAGTTTGGTTTGGCAACTATTACTGCGATGGTTCGTTTTCGCCGCGTAGATCGTGTAGTGCAGTGCGACATGCACGAGAAATGTGATGGTAACAAAAAATCCATACAACGACAGCCAACAAAGAAATTCTTAATCCAACCAAAAACGTTATAGCAGAATTATTTGTTCCGTAGAACATATACAAATACAAATACGATATCATATCATTTAACTAACATACCGCAATGACTTTTCAGTAATCAGTCAACATCTCCATATTATTCCCCTGTTCTCATTGCACCAAAATTTGGCGCCAATTCAAATTCAAATTCTCAAAAACCCACCTGATTCGACGATGAAGCGGTCGGTTCATCCATGACCTCCGACGGCATCTGCTCCACGATCATGGACCGTTTCCGCGAAGCGGCGGTTGACGTGTTATTGGGGGTGCGCGTGCACGACACCATGCTTGTGGACTGAATCGGATTGGAGACGGACGGATGTGGACGTGTGGACGATGAGCGATTCGTCGTTGAGGGACGGGTGCGCGCTGGAAACAGAAAAAAAATATTTCTATGATTTACGGACAAGATTGAGACATTTTAGGTTTCCACAGAACCAAGAAAGACCTATGCCTAGATCAGATTGATCGTGAAGATTGAGATTGGAATCTTCATGAGGTTTCTACGATACAAAATAGAGGCATATACCTAGATTTTTTAGATAGACTCCCATGAAACCCATGGAACGGAATGACGGCTTTTTAATCGGAAATCGGTTTTTTACGTAATGTAGAAAAGTGATATTTGACATAAATACATAACTTCGAGATCAGCGCTGCGCCCGTCGCCCGATAAAAAACTGTCAAAAAACCTCGAAAAAAATTGAGTCAACAACCGAGCAACGCACGTCTCGCCGTAAATTTATCTAAAAAAACTGCAGTCTCAGTCATAAACGCCTCAGAGAAATGCATGCGATGGTGTTGCGTAACATTGCAAATACAAAACGTTGTAATGACCTGGTATTACAAACTCAGGGTCAACATGTAACGGCACCTCAAACAGTCCACTCAGATGACAGAGGCAAACGAACTAATCCTCTAAGAAGTGCATGTCCGTCTAAATAGAGAAATGGGCAAACTTGTGACCGTTTTTAACAACCCATTAGAGAACAAACTGCACTTCATAACCAACTAAAAAGAAGGTAATTTCACTTATCTCCTATTCTCGTCCGCTGGTGTCAGCTGATCAGCAGTCTTATGTCTAGCCACTAGCGGACGAGAAGGGGTGGGAAAAATTGAATTCCCTTCTCTTTGGCGGTTCCAAGAAGTGGAATGGGTTCCCTAAGTTGTAGGTAAAATGATTTTCTTCCTGCTGATTCTCCCCTCTTTATCTTTACAAAAATTCCTCTCCCTCTAGAGGATAAGCTCGTCCGCCAGTGTGCCTAGACCAGCCCCTTACCCATGGCGTGGGAATCTAGCTCAATTACACCAGATATACTGATTAACGATATAATTGTTGGTGGTTATTGTGGTACGTGGACTACATTTTGTTTTCCCGAGAGTCATATGCAAATACTAGGAAGAAGCTTACGATAACACAGCGACATGATTAACTTAAATCACTGGCGGACGAACCAAATCTCCAAAGGGAGGGGAATCTGTTAAAAGCGGGGTGAATTGGCAGAAAATAGGACGTTTCACGTACACCTTATGGAACAGATTCTGCTTTTTGAAACCGCCAAAGAGGGGGGAATTCCACTTTTCCCACCCCTTCTCGTCCGCCAGTGACTTAAATTTTTTCGCATATCTACGTGAATTTCATGGGTGTACGTGTACATCATTGAATTGAATAATCATGACATATTTTTTTCTCTTCTATACGTCCGACCAACTCACCCATTTTATACTGAAATGATGCCGGATGGTAGAGACTGGATTCGTGAAGGGCTAAGCAACAAATATATTTCTGATTGATAGATGCTCTGCCTTTCGATGACTAGAAATCACACACGTTGAGCGCACAGGCCCCGGGTTCGGGCAAATAGTTCGGGTTGGTGGCTCTGAAAAATTGGATTCATTTATAAATAGAAAAACTCTTCTTGAAAAATCTTTCGCTGTCATGAAAAAAATAAATAAAAACGAGCTTTCATATTGACTAATAACCAAGCTCAAGAAAAGAGTTGAATGCCGGAAAACAGTGAAGAAGAGAGGTCTACAGTTCTTTGATCAATAGAAAGACAAAAACCCAATAGTGAAAATGAAAAATACACGAGGGAGCGCAGTCACCGCAGAAGAAAAGGATAAGCCAACAATGAACAGTGATAAGCCACGCGTAAAAAGTGAATGGCGGACAAGAAATAAATAGTTATTTTTTTATAAACATTAAATGAATTCTAAGGGTTTCTAGTACATAAATTAACGGATACTCAAATTGGAATTATCTTTTTATTTTTCAATAAAAAAAATCAGAATTTTCTCAGAAAAAAATTAAAAAAAATCCCGCTAAAATTATTCAAATTAAGTCTTGGCGCGCTTTCAAATTTTTGAAAAATACGGTTTGCTAAGGCGAACAAGAAGCAAAATAAAAAAATATATCACAAACGAGAACATTGACGTTATTTCTTTCATCAATTCCGGCATTCGAACAACTTAGGAAAATGTTATTTTATATTATCTTGCTATTATAATTCGTTGAGGAAATTAATTTTGAAAAACACGAATCACCGAAGTATAACTTTTGTGAATTCAAAAACACACTCCTGTGTTTATAATCAATTAAGAGACCTGTATGAACAGATAATACATTTATAAATATATAAAAAAATATAAAATACGAAATATAATTATAAATCATAACCACAAGTAAGGGATCGATCGACAATCAATATGTATACATTATATCAGTAAACCTATATTCAATCGATCAAATTTTAATCTTTTTTTAAACTTTTCATCTCAGGACATGAAAATATAATTTTCATGATCCTAAATGTTGCACTATGTTCATTTGTTTATTTCATTATAACATAAATCATTGTGCTCACAACAATTGGCAGTAGTGTTTTGGCTCTACATCGTCTGAAATACATACACATACATATATTGATCACAGGCTCACACTCACTCACTCACTCACTCACTCACTCACTCACTCACTCACTCACTCACTCACTCACTTACTCACTCACTCACTCATTCACTCGCTCACTCACTCACTCACTCACTCACTCACTCACTCACGCACTCACTCACTCACTCAGTCACTCATTCACTCACTCACTCACTCACTCACTCGCTCACTCACTTACTTACTTAAGCTCTCACTCACTCACCACGTTTCATCTTTTCGTTTTCTGCCAGTACTAAGTGTAACATAACTAAAAAAATATGTGATTTAGTGAGTGAGTGAGTGAGTGAAAGAGTGAGTGAGTGAGTTAGTGAGTGAGTGAGTGAGTGAGTGAGTGAGTGAGTGAGTGAGTGAGTGAGTGAGTGAGTGAGTGAGTGAGTGAGTGAGTGAGTGAGTGAGTGAGCGAGTGAGAGAGTGAGTGAGTGAGTGAGGGAGGAATTGAATGAGCATGCATCAATGTATTTCATTACCTGTTCCTAACTACATCGCAACTGCGCAGAACATTGAAATGTACCCCTTCATTTTGGTTGAATTAAAGCATTCGAAAAAACTCAAAACTGAAACTGAAGTTAATCTTTTATTTTAATAATTATCTAATTTTGTTTCAATCAGTTTTTTTTGAACTTTTAATCAAGAAATGTTTCGATGAATAAGTTGCGAAATCAAAAAAGCAATACATTTATGAAGAAAACGGATGTTGTTTAGTTTTTTATAATGTTGTCGACAAAGGCCATTGTTTATTTATGCTAGTGAAACAATCAAAATAAAGTGAACGGATTCTGGTAGACAAAGAAAGAAACTGACTGACTGGCTGACTGACTGACTGACTGACTGACTGACTGACTGACTGACTGACCACTAGCGGACGAGGGAAGAACAAAAAGTTAAATTCCCCCCTTTTTGGCGGTTTCAGAACGTGAAATTTGTTCACTAACGTCGAGATAAGATGGTCTAAAAACTGCAAATCCCCTCTCTTTGACGAAATTCCCCTCCCTTTGGAATGTTAACTCGTCCGCCAGTGTTGACTGACTGACTTACTTTTTGACTGGCTGAATGACTGACTGACTGACTGAATGACTGAATGACTGACTGACTGACTGACTGACTGACTGACTGACTGACTGACTGACTGACTGACTGACTGACTGACTGACGGTTAGTGGGTGAGCGAATGAATTGGTGAGTGATTTGTTCTTTTTTATAGCTTAAACGCAACTTTTCGGAGATTAGGTCATATGCCTTTAACCAGGAGCTTACAAGTGAACTCAATCGGTTTAATGAGAGTATGAGTAAGAGAGAAGTTGTGATTATGTAAACTATCAACTGAACATTGTCATGGTATACAAAACAGCTGTCTCGTCGTGTGTGCTCCGAAGATGATTTCGTTGTTACACATTTTATTTTTGACATCACCCACAGAAATGCTTCTAATTAGTGTAATTTTGGTATGTATCACTCTTAACTCAGCAGTTGAAATTCATCATCAAATCCTCAGCTAGTTTACGAGAATTCAGTTGAAGGAGAAATTTCACAGTTAAAGATATTTTGTGTTATATGAGATCAGGGTTTAGTGAAATTTATCACGGCCGCGAGCACAACCAGAGCCAGTGCATTCACCACCGTCGCACCGGACGTAGTCACACCGATCGCCGAGTTCGAACCGCCGGGCCCATTGCATAAGTCACATGTAATTGCAGACGTATTGACTGGCTGATATGAATGCTCAGCTCACTCGAACTAACTTGCACAGCAAACATAATCGAAATCTTTTAATAATTTTTTCTCCTGTTCTCGTTCTGTTTTGCAGTTCGCATCGCTGCATCCACTTTCAGACCTCCCATTCCAAGTTCTCTGAAACGTAGACACCACATCATGGGATGCTTGGAGTTATTTGGATCTCACAATTAGTGTTCTTTCATATCGCATTCTAACTCAAGTGTATATAAACCTTGCTTAAAAGAAATTATTTAATTATTGATGAAAAAACAACCTTGACGCAAAATACACCTTTAGGTGGACATCGCCCAATCGGTGGTTCTTCACCTTGGCCATTGTGGCAAAACAGTCCGGTCGCGAGAGTGGCCAAGACAGAACAACAAAGATCAGTGTTGTGCGTGTGGAGAGCATGTTGAGAGTGAAGTTGATGTTTCAGTGATTTTCGTGTGTATCAGCGTCAAATGTGATGTTGAGGTCAGTTCAGAGGTCCACTGTGTGGCGTGATGATGATTAAAGTAAAGAATTAACAATGCCAAAAACGTCCGTCGAGTTAATCTTTTATATCTCCACTGGTGATCGAAAACCAATAATTCGTAATTATCTTTGCCACAGGGCAATTATCTATATATAAATTACACAATGTATGTATGTATGTATGTATGTCTGTGTGTGTGTGTGTCACGCTTCAGTATAAATACCAGGAAAGAACATTAAAACACCATTTCTTACTCGATGTCAAAATCAAAATAAATCATCATGTCTCCTTCAGTTGTTTTTCCAATCTGACCTCTACATAACTCAACAGGCATTAACGTGTTGGAATTTCATAATTACTCTCAATTGGTTTACTCAACTTTTATTACGAAGTCATCAACACCCGTTCAACTGATTTTCAAAACTGAAATCTCAACATGCCTGAATGAAGGTCATAATAATGGCCTTTCATGAGCAATTTTATTATTGTGGTAGTTCGAAATAAAAAAACTTCTTTAATAAAAAAAAGATCGGGTAAAGTTTGAATATTTCAGCTGGTCTTCTTTCATTCATCTTCCTTCATTACGAATTATCCGAAGATCCTAATTGTTTTATACGGGATGGGTAAAACATGATTCTTCATTATAGAAAATAGCGGGTAATTTGATTTTTTCCACGGGTCCTTTTTAGTGTGTTCCTGGAGTTGAATTAATCTCAAAACAAAAAGTATTTGGACAATAAACTCCGAACTTAATGAGTCGGGTAAGTTTAATGTATTGAAATCTCGTCTCGGGTAGCGAGTTTTTAACGGGAGGCTATATAATGTTTTTCTAGAAATATTGTTAGAAGTTTAAACTTGAACTATAAATCAATGATTACTTGAGTTGCATAGCAACGGGTTCGTGGTACATATAACGAAGCTAATTTTTGTATGTTGACGGGTTTACTTCGATAATATTTTTTTTAAACTTAGCACTCAGTTGCGTAGCAACGGGTTTACCCTAGTTACACAAACAGAACAATCAAACATTGAATTGCTGAGCAAATATTTTTTAACGTACATAAATGATCAAGCACCAGCGAACGACAAAGGGAGGGAAAAGTGGCGTTCCCCTCTCTTTGGCGGAAACCTATGAACGATTTAAAATTTAAATCGGCTTGCCTGAGAAAACCTACGGTTTGTATGGGGGTATGCGTCGACGAAAAAAAAATTGAGCTGTTAGCGGTTTTAGAACCACTATATGGTGGGTAGTAATCGACCATAGTATTAGGGTTCACAGATGTTTCATTCCCGAGAACGAGGACTTTGAAATTTGAGAAATGAAAATTTCAGAAATCTGAAAAAAATTGTCTTTTTTGTCTTTGAACGGCCATATAAAAAGATAGCAAAAACATACTGTTCTGAAAATTTACAAAGTCGTTCTACGTTTTATTGCGGTCCTTTTGAGCCCTACAACGTTCATTTTCACTAAATATTCTATATAAATATTTTTTGAATTTCACCGTTTGGTCGGTTATCCAGGTGGGTATATTCAAGGAGATTTCCTATCTTAGCTTGACGTATTCAGAAGATGACGTATAGCCCACGAGTTAGCCCAATAAATTGTCTTCACAACCTACTGGTGCCACCCCCCCCACATCGTCTTCTTTTAGAAAGAAAAAATCAATTTTCTGAAAATTCGTCAAAATTGAAATTTTTTATTTTTCATTTTCAATTATAAAAAAATTTTATTTTCAGTTATGATCTTCTGAAACTTACACAGCATTTTTCGTCACATTTTCAGCTTCATTTTGAGCTATAACAGGAGTTAATTTGATAATTTTCAACGTCTGAAAGTGCAAATGAATGTTGCGGACTCGGGTATATTAGCTGCAAATAATTAATGTCAAACTTCCATATATTTCTCATATTGAACGATTTATGCACAGATATTGTTATACGACTATTCAAAAATATTTAGTGATGTGCTGGCAACAAATTCAACACCATAAACCACAATTATGAACTTTTAAATGTGGTATTGAAATGACTGGAAACCCGTTGATATGGCCATCGTTATCAGAAAATCGTTATTTTACACTTTTCCAGTTTTTGCTCCTGAGAGCTGTCTAACTGTTGAAATTTTCATATTATATGTTTGTAATGTGTTTATTGCGGTCATTTTGATCCATAAAAACGCAAAAATTAACCAAAAATCCTCTGTTGAAATTACATGAATTTTACCGATTGGTCGGTTATCCAGGTGGTTATATTCAAGGAAATTTCCTATCTTAGCTTGACGTATTCAGAAGATGACGTATAGCCCACGAGTTAGCCCAATAAATTGTCTTTACAACCTACTGGTGCCACCCCCCCCCCCCCCCCCCCCCCCCCCCCACATCGTCTTCTTTTAGAATGAAATATTCAATTCTCTGAAAATTTGACAAAATTGAAATTCCATTCATGAAAAAAAAATTTTATGATCGGTTATGGTCTTCTTAAACCTAAAAAGCAAATTTTGTCATGTTTTCAGCTTCATTTTGAGCTATAACAAGAGTTAATTTGATAACTTTTCAACGTCTGAAAGTGCAAATGAATGTTGCGGACTCGGGTATATTAGCTGCACATAATTAAGGTGGGTATATTAAAGGAGATTTCCTATCTTAGCTTGACGTATTCAGAAGATGACGTATAGCCCACGAGTTAGCCCAATAAATTGTCTTCACAACCTACTGGTGCCACCCCCCCCCCCCCCCCCACATCGTCTTCTTTTAGAATGAAAAATTAAATTTTCTGGAAAATTTAGCCATCGGGATAACCGACCAATCGGTAAAATTCATGTAATTTCAACAGAGGATTTTTGGTTAATTTTTGCGTTTTTTTGGATCAAAATGACCGCAATAAACACATTACAAACATATAATATGAAAATTTCAACAATTAGATAGCTCTCAGGAGAAAAAACTGGAAAAGTGTAAAATAACGATTTTTCTGATAACGATGGCCATATCAACGGGTTTCCAGTCATTTCAATACCACATTTAAAAGTTCATAATTGTGGTTTATGGTGTAGAATTTGTAGCCAGCACATCACTAAATATTTTTGAATAGTCGTGTAACAATATCTGTGCATAAATCGTTCAATATGAGAAATATATGGAAGTTTGACATTAATTATTTGCAGCTAATATACCCGAGTCCGCAACATGCATTTGCACTTTCAGACGTTGAAAAATTATAAAATTAACTCCTGTTATAGCTCAAAATGAAGCTGAAAATGTGACGAAAAATGCTGTATAAGTTTCAGAAGATCATAACTGAAAATAAAAATTTTTTATGATTGAAAATGAAAAATACAAAATTTCAATTTTGACGAATTTTCAGAAAATTGATTTTTTCATTCTAAAAGAAGACGATGTGGGGGGGGGGTGGCACCAGTAGGTTGTGAAGACAATTTATTGCGCTAACTCGTGGGCTATACGTCATCTTCTGAATACGTCAAGCTAAGATAGGAAATCTCCTTGAATATACCCACCTGGATAACCGACCAAACGGTGAAATTCAAAGAATATTTATATAGAATATTTAGTTAAAATAAACGTTGTATGGCTCAAAATGACCGCAATAAAACGTAGAACAACTTTGTAAAATTTCAGAACAGTATGTTTTTGCTATCTTTTTATATGGCCTTTCAAAGACAAAAAAGACAATTTTTTCAGATTTCTGAAATTTTCATTTTTCAAGTTTTAAAGTCCTCGTTCTCGGGAATGAAACATCTGTGAACCCTAATACTATGGTCGATTACTACCCACCATATAGTGGTTCTAAAACCGCTAACAGCTCAATTTTTTTTTCGTCGACGCCAAACTGTAGATTTTCTCAGGCAATCCCATTTAAAATTCAGACGAGTGTGTGAAGGGCGAGTGTGTATTTTTATGTATTTTTTGTATTTTGTATTTTATTTGTAAAAAAAGAGTGAGTAAATTAGTGGTCGTCAGTGACCTGCCATAATCTTCATCTGGAGTGAAAACGTACAACAAGTGGTTCATCCAGTATTTTATTGATCCATATTGTATTTTTTTCAAACACTTTTAGCTGAGCTCATATTCGGCCATAAAAGTGCTGCTTCCGCGTATGTATGTTTTTATGCAAAACATAGTTTCAATCCATGGTTGTTTTTAGTAGAAGTATGAATAATATTAAAAAGGCTAACTTATAGGGTGGACACTTGGTTATTAGAGGGTAATGAGTGGGTCATCAGTGTTTCCCTAAAAAACTGAATCTCGGATTTTGTGATTTATTTTGGGTTCTGACGGAATGCAATAATTTCGAAAAGAGCAATAAAATTTTTTGAAAAAATGTTGAATATAAAGTTTTAGCTTTACCAAAAACATTTTTCTTGTTCTCTTCAAAAAAGTCACATTTTGTCAGAATCTATTATAGATCACAAAATCAAAGATTCATTTTCATCACAAACACTGATTACCTTATTTGGTAATTCTAAAAACTAATTGTCCACCCTACATGTATTCACTAATAGTATAGCGATGACAAACCCCTTGTAGTCAGCAGCCGGGCACATGAACTGGGATGCTTCTTCCAACTTTTTATTATATGATTCCATTGCGATTTCTATCTTTCCAACTTCATTCTGCATATACAACATGATGCCATCCTTAAATTAGAAAAACAAATTTAAGTTTTCAGTAACTGAAACCCACATTTGTACATACATTTACGTCCTGTTTTTGCACTATTGCTGACGTTTTCGGCCAATTAGCCTAGCAAAAATCAAAGCACACTTAATATGGTACGACAAAGATAAGGTATCACGGGTATCTCAACCTAGCCTCAGCTTATCAATCTTTTTCATCGGTTTTCTCGCGCGAATGGGAATTTTAAAGTTACTTGCGGCAAGTTTACCTGAATATTAAGTGTGTTTAAGCAGTTTTTTTTCAGTTTGGAAGGGTATTTTGGTACCATATTTTTTTTAAAAATAAATAATAACAGAAATTACATGTCGTAAGCCGCAAAGTCGCAAAGTGAATTTTTTTTAGGTTTTGCGTTTTTTCCACTTGGATATTGGTTAGTTAAAGCTGACTAAAAAAGTTAAGCCCCAAAAAACCGAAAGCCTACAAACGGACGAACAATATTTCTGATTGGTTATGTAATTATACAAAAAATCAACTACGTTCGTTCCAGTGATGTGAGATGAAAAAATCGTGTCCGTTAACCACACGGTGAAACCATTCTCCTCATGTTTAGTACAGTTGAATGTTTGTTCATTATTATAGTTATGTTTAATACAAAAATATAACAGTCATTTGACAGAGATACGTCCACCGCCAAATGACAGCAAAATAAAAAAAATATGCAGCCGGGAATAGTTCTCAGCACCTACGACGGGCGATATGATAACGAGGAAACAAAAACAATGCGGTTCCATATGCTTGACTCAATCACCTGTGCTTTGTTGAGATCGCTCGAAATTTCCAACTTCAATTGGTTTTTCTTTCCTTCATCTTCCACACTGATCATCCGAGCACTGAAAAGTTATATAAGTAAAAAACATACAGGGTGGTCCAAAAAAAATGCCAACACTTTTGTGCGGAATATCTTGAGACACTGATGTCCGATTAAGCTGAAATTTTCAGGGATTAACATCAACATATTAACTTAGTTAAATCTATAATATTAGAGAGATCGGTTAATTACAACGACCGTCACGCTTCATTGCGTGGAAAACTGCGCATGGAGGAAAAACCGTGGTCTACATCACTTTTTGCATAAACTATCATTTTCACTTGTCAGGGTAAACATAAACCTTAGCTGGTGGAGTAAGTAGAAGTTCGATGAATGTCAGCATTTGTTCTAAAGCACTTTTGATTCACAAATTTGCTCTTTTCCGTATACAGATTATTTTCTTCATAACATTTTTAGCAAAGGCAATAAAATGACATTTTTCGGGCTGACAGGAAATTTTACATTCTCGAGTGAAAAAATTCGAAAAACAACTTCAAATTTACTCAAATTAAAGGTAAGTTATAGAAGTATGTTTATTCCAATTAATAGCTTTCTGTCAATTCATGTTTCATTTAAAATGTCTATATCATGCTCCGTGTCAGCACGCGCATAAACCTCGGTTTTTCCTCCACACGCAGTTTTCCACGGAAACAGGCGTGATGGCCGCTGTGTTCGGTCGATTTCTCTGATATTATAGAGTTCGCTAAGCTAATATGTTGGTGTTAATCCCTGAAAAGAGCAATGACATCGGTGTTTTTTGTCAAAAGATATTAACCGTCAAAGTGTTGGCATTTTTTTTGGACCACCCTGTAGATTAGACTTCTATACCACCATGTGTGTGTTTTTAGATGCCTAGTTTTCAGGTTTTCATCTTAGCTTATACATACGTGGTGAGACAAACAAAGAAACGTTTGTTCGAAACTTGTATTCTATGATTGTAAGAAAACAAAAGAGCGTTATTTGACGAAGACCTTTCCTTGGAAAATTCGTCCAAAACCTTTTCCTCACACCGAAGAACCGTTTGTTCTAAACTGCGATAAATTAATTCTTGTTATATAAAACATCGTTCGGTAGGATTTTGTGTAATTACTTCCTTATAACATGCATTTAAATGGCAAAGATTTCGGACTGATGGAAAGGTTTAAAAAAGTCCAGTCAGATAAACTGAGTATCGCAGGGGTCATTACATTTTCCCTTTTCATTTGCCTACCGATTAGAGTTAGATTTGATGTTGTCCATTAAATGGAATTAGTCCCATTTATAGTTTTGAACTTTTTTAGATCGTGTTGAAATGTCACTAATGCAATCGATAGCCTAAATGTAATGACATATTTCAGATTTGTTAGCGTCTAATTTGTCAAATCTACAAAAGAAACTCTAGCAACAATTTATTCATCGGTGGCATGAAGTATTTTTCGGACACATCTACGTAGGTGGATGACATCTGATGAATGCGATAACACAATCTGGTGACTTTGAATGATCGTCGAAACATAATATCCTCGGTGAACGCCATCTGAAACCAATAACCTTAATTTTCAAAACACGAAAAAGTTGTTCAGAATTTGAAAAGTGTTTGGTTTCTGTACATAGAAAGAGAAATCATTTTACGTATCACGTTAATCTATGTTTCGCAGTAAAATATGACATCGTGCTCCAAATATCTCATTATAGAGTTATCCCTAATAACAGAAAAATCAATGACCATTTGCTCGATTTTTTTTATAAAAAAAAATAAATCCTATAAAATTAGTTGAAGAATGAAAGCATTGTCATCGCGGGATGACTGTATTTATGTACTTCTGCGGCTTATGTAGTTGTACAACGTAGACTGCACGTAGTTTTTCTTCAAACGCACACGTAATGAATATTGTAAAATTACAATTAAGTCCTGTGTTTTATATTTTTATAACTGTTCGAGGACTTATATTTCTTCGTAAATGTTGCAGTAGTTTTCAATCTGAATCTGAAACTTGATTTCGTTTTGTGCGCGTTTATCATCGATCGATGGCCACTGAGGAATGACACGAAGTTTGTTATTTCCCTGGATACTCAAGTATGCAGGCAAAAAAACAAAAAAAAAATACTTCTGATCACAGTTTCAATTTGAAGAAAAGGTTTGTACAGGGTGTCTCATTTAAAAATCACCTTTCTTTGCAATAATTTTTGTGAATGTTGGGCGATTTTGAAGTTTTATGCGTCATATAATGGATAATTTAGGAAACTTTTTTTAGTGCATAAAATTTTGAAATCGCATGTTCATACCAATTTTTATGCTAAATCTACGAAAGTCTTTTATTTTCACTAAAAATCGTCGATTTATTCCTGTTTTTTTTCGCACATAAATAACAGTTCATTAAAATCTCCTGACCAATGTTATCACAATCAGGTAACCATATCTGAATTACAAGTAAATACAACAGGAATACATTGACGATTTTTGGCGAAAATAAGGGACTTTCGTAGATGTAGCATAAAAACTAATATAATTATGCGATTTCAAAATTTTATGCGCCAAAAAAAATTCTTAAACTTTCCATCATATGCCGCATAAAATATCAAAATCGGTTGAGCCTCACAAAAATTACAGCTAAAACAAAACGTGACTTTTAAATGGGACACCCTGTACTTAGTCCTTTAGTGAGCGTGTTGAATGAAAGTCACAGCAAATGAAACTTTGCTCACTTGAGAATACATTTTAGTTCTCACACAGAAAAGTCGCACTTCAGATTCATTCACTTGTATAGTACGATTCAGAGGACTATTTGTCTGTCAATGATATGTTAGTATGATATGTAACTGTTTAACTACCTTGTCCATCGAAACGAAATCGGAGCCAAATTCAGCGAAATCCGTATTTTCTATCATCCATCGCTCACTGAGCACTATTTCAATATCCATGAAAAATCTCAGCAGCCGGTTCCATGCTTCGTGTAGTTTGTTTATTTGGTGCATCGCCTGAACTTTAAGTTTGAATACTGCACTGGAAATTGTGCGTAACATTATAATCAAAACTACAGAGTTAAAAATAAAATTACTACATGCATACAATTGTACATATATATGGCCGGCCGACGATTAGTTTTACTTTTTTATTGTTGACTTGTCTCACTCGGTGTCGCTAATGGGTCGCGGTGCCGAGACAAATTCCGGATGGAACGGTCTAATTTTACCATATCCCGCCCGTCCTGTCCCGTCCCGTCCCGTCCCGTTTAAGATCCAATTTTGTCCTGTCTTAGAAAGGTCCCGTATTTCAGTCCGGGACGATAATTGCTGTACCGGGACACTTTTAAACTTTTCCCGGGAAATATACAGAACTAATCTGACATAAAACTGAAAAAGGTACCACTTTGAACAAATAGCAGAACAAACGGTCAGAATTTTGAATTTTATTACACATAATAAAAAAAATAACGCTTTAACCACTTGACCAGCGAGCCGACAACTTTAAGAAGGTAATTTCTAAAGCTCAATTGCTACAATTAAAAACAAAGATTTTGCTTATGCAATGGCACGTTATTTACATGAAATGTGATGTAAAAAAACGGTGACAAACCTTTTTAAGCACTTCTAATGTTTCGTTTAAATTGGTCACTTTTAAGTTTATGTTGCTCATTTCACGGATGGCAGCTCGGGCTTCTTCGTTCTTTCGTTGCAAACGTCTTTTGCTGAGTTGATAATCTTCGAAATCAGCTTTGAGACTGGCCTAGAATCGTATCATTTGAAATCAATGGTTTTATGGAAACGAAAAATGTTGTTATTCCACACAGCCACCTCTAAAAAGATCAAATAGTCACCGTTTTTTTTGACTTTTTTAATGATATGATGATGTTTAAAACAAGGTAAATATTGGTTGCCACTAGAAAACCTAAGCAAATTGAACATAGTTTTAGTTTTGGCACACCCTGCATATTTTACTTACAGATGCCTCAGCCAACTGGATTTGAGTGTTGATAGCCAATGTTTGCATCGCCCCTGCATCGTTAGCGGCTCCATCAAAATCGGATTGAGTAATAGGTTCAGTTCCTTCTTCTCCGGTTAACTGTAAAACAGAGATCTTATTTCGTTACCTTTGAAGGACATCACGAGTTTCAATCATTAAAATTGTTTTTGGAAAAAAAATCAACGATATGTTCTTATTGCAGAAATAGATGAATAAATTGACCATTTGATGCATTATTCACATAAGAACAAGTAACGCCAAAGAAACGACAAAATAATATTATACAAATGTTAGAACAATCTCACATCAGACTCAGTCAGAATAACATGTTTTTTCAATACAACCAGAACTTATGGAATTCACCAACTGCGCCAATTGTTGCTTTAATTTTCGTTACCAGCTGACGCCACTCTCGAACATCTTGTATAAGCTTCTGAACTTCCTCAGACACATTTTCAGCAATCGCAAGTTCCTAAAATTACATTTATTTAATTGTTAATTTACAGGGTGTCCCATTTAAAAGTTACGTTTTAATTTTTACTTTAATTTCTGGAAACATTACTCGATTCTAAAGTATATGATAGAAAATAGGCATATGATAGAAAATTTAAGAAATTTTTTTTTTGGCGCATACAATTTCAAAATCGCAAGACTATACCAATTTTTATGCTAAATCTACAAAAGTCCCTTTTTTCACCAAAAATCGTCGATTTATTCCAGTTTTTCGCACATAAATAACAGTTTATAGGAGTCTACTGATTAATGTTATCACAACTAGGTAACCACTACTTGAAACATAAGTGAAACATACCAGAATACGCCTTTTAAATCATCAACATGATCACCACCCCTTCAGATACACAGTTCCCAACGATGCGCGTGCTCTGGATGTGATTCCTCCCATTTGGGCGCACTTGATTAAAGTGATGATGACTTAGTCGAAATTCTTCTTAATGGCCCTTTAGTTCCTTTTTTAGAATAATATTAGCGTTTTTTTTACAATGGATCTCAGGATTTTGAGTTTCGATAAGTTCCGAGCTGCCGATCACTGAGCTGAGGGCCAATGTGAAGAATCACATCCAGAGCACGCGCATCGTTGGGAACTGTGCATCTGAAGGGGTGGTGATCATGTTAAGGATTTAATGGGCATATTCTGGTATGTTTCACCTGCATTTTCAAGTATTGGTTCTCTGATTGTAATAACAATGATCAGTAAATTCCAATATACAGTTATTTATGTGCGAAAAAAAAACAAGAATAATTCGACGATTTTTGATGAACATAAGGTACTTTTGTAGATTTAGCATAAAAATTGGTATAAACTTGCGGTTTTGAAATTTTATGCGCCAAAAAAATTTGTCATAAATTCTCCATCATATGCCGAAAAAACTTCAAAATCGATTAATTTTTCCAAAAATTACAGCAAAAACAAAACGTAACTTTTAAATGGGACACCCTGTATTTATTAGCTAGTTAGTATCAGGGTGTTCCACTTAAAACTCCGGTTTTGTTTTCGGCATAACTTTTGCAATTTTCAACGGATTTAAAAAAATTAAGACTCATTCGAAAGATAATTCTTGAAATTTTTGTTGGCTTAAAACAAATTCAAATTTGGACTTTTTTCTGATAGTTAAGCCATTTTTACGAAGAAACCCAATTTCGACATTGAAAAAAAAACATTTTTTCTCAAAAAATATAGTTTTATATTTCAACTTAAAATTTTTCAAATCCGACTTTATGTTTGTTTTTTTTTGACTGTTAACCAAATAATATGAATTTTGTTGTTCGCGAATATCTGCGCAAAAATGTGCAATCTTAGGGCAAACAGTCAAGAAGGGCTTTCATTTGATTTTTTAAAACGTTCATTAGGTGTTATAATAATATTAAATGAATATTTGTGATCTTCTTACTAAATATAAATAGTCTGACATACAAACATGAAGAAAATGTAGAGGAAAGAACCTCATTTTTCGCAAAATTTTCCCTATGATGCACCTCGATAACTTTTTTTGTTACAATTACACATTCATGGTTTTCCTATTGCCAATATGTTCAGTGACGATTCAGCTTACTTCTTTTTATATTTTCAAGCTAAAAAACTAACTTGGCTTTCTTTGAGCGATCTCGTCAGTATATCACCACCGTTTCTTATAAGGTCTTTCATATCTGCGCAAATTTCGTCTAGTATTGGGGCAGTCGGATTAACGTCTACACAAGCATAGCTGATATTTGCCTTTCCATAATCGAGTTGCTCGAGTTGTGCTTCTATTCTGTCAGTAAGACCTGTTTTGTTACCCTCGTCTTTCAGGTTGTTCACCATTATCGTTAAGTTGAAAGATCTGAAATGTAAGGCTGAAAAAGTCTACATCGAATATCATCAACTAATATGAGTCTAAATGTTCAAATTTGTTAGGTAAACGTTTGCATTTAGCTCAGGATAATAAAACAAAGCATGTTAACAAGCACAAACTCTTTTTCCAATCAGATAACATTTGTCCTTCAAATTTTTTAGTTTTGTAAAAAAACGCGGTTTCATGTTTATAACTAATTTTCGTTCATGAATGACCGTTCACGAATAGGCATTGCCTGAGAAAGCCTACAGCTTATACGTAGACTGCGGTCTGCTATGAAAAAAAACTGATATCCATATTCTTTTGGGACAACTCGGTGAGTGTTTCAAAACCCTACAGCCGTTTTGTTCAAAGTCGCTTAGAACCGAAAACCCAGAATTTTTCAATTTCAATGCACCCGTGCACAAGTGCGTTGTCACTCAGGCTGCCGGTCGGTAAGAAAACTTCGCCGAGGTCAATCACCCACCGTACAGTCCTGATGTGGCACCCTCTGACTATCATGTCTTATCAGACCTAAAAAAGCAGTTATGCATGGCAAACGATCACTCTTAAAACTCTTTGTTAAAAATAACTGATCGTTGGTTAATTTTAACTAAGCATTGGTTAAAATTAACAAACGCTTACGAACCAAGGTCTCCTGAAAAGACTTTAGTAAAAACTGCAAAGTCTTTATATGACAGCTGTGATTAATAACTATGCATATTTTAACCAAAATTGTTTGTGATTTCAAATTTTAACAAACTAAATTTTTTAAATTTTATTAAATCTAAATTCAGTATTCACAGACCAAGTGTTTTCGGGATATGGAGGTTCATTATGAAAAAAATTAGCTATGTAACGAGATAAAAACTTCAAATAAATTATTATTATACTAAATGATATCAATTTCCCATGGAGCGGCAAAAGTGCCATTTTAGAAAATTCGAAAATGATATGCAGCCAGCAAGCTATTGTGGAGTTTTAAAGCAGAAGTAAAGTAACAGAAAGTTTCAATGGTTGAAACAGGATAAAGACATAGGAATATTCTATACCGTTTAAACCACCATACCATGTCATTTTACTTCTAATTGTATTTTAGACGTTTTGTTCAATAAAACTGAGTCGGAAAACCAGAAAGACAGGCAGAGTAGTCAGAATCTGGTGAAATATAATGTAGTGATAAAAAATTCAAATCATAATCATTGGAAGTGCGATTCATCCCAAACGAATGTAGCTTCTTCATGGTAGGGAGTCAGCTCCAGCGCGCCAACTTGACGTAACTCTGGGCGGATACGGTATCATGTAATTAACATTACATAAATTCGGATTGTTCATAACCTTTGTTCCTTCCTGTAAACTATAGCTACGAAGATAAATTTGTGTCGCACATCTATATTTTGTATAGTATAACGGTTTTAACTGAAGATTTAATTGAGATTTGAATGATAACCACTAGCCAAAGTCATGCAGTATGTCGACAATATTTTTTACAAGTGAAAAAAAAAAACATATTTCTGGCTATACAGGGTGTCCCACTTAATAGTTCCGGTGAGAATGTGCTCTCATTTTTTATAGAATTGACTTTTTTAGGAAATTTTTGCGCCAGTTTGTAGACAATTCTTGACTATTTTGTTTGCAGCAAATTTTTTTATAAGGTTGCGTCACAGCAAATTTGGTGGTCAAAGCTCAAAACCCCCTCATTTTCGCATTTTTTAAAGGGTTGTAGGCCCAGAATACAGCATCTCATGTTCCGTTGACGCAATAGTCGAACTAAACGAGTTTAAATATATTTTCAACAAATAAACATAAGCGTTTTATCCTGCCACACAAGCAAATGACAGGCATGGTGACAACATCCAGGCCAATACACAACGTGAAACATTAGGTTTGAGGGCGCGTCGTTCTAACCTGAGCCACTCAACAAAAATGTCGACAACCGATGAGATTTGATCAAGTGTGGACGGTCAAAGTTAAGCAGTTCTGGGTTTATTTATAATTTTGAATCCCTATTTAGCAAAATTGAGCACACATATTACAAATTTGAACTGTTTTTCATGTGTGCGTGGGATCAAGTAACACAGAGCCCGACTCGATGCGGAGACGACTGGTCATGTTGAGAAGCCTGGATTGTGATACATTTTATGTGCCATGGGATTTTAATCACTTAAAATTAGTTTTTGCATATAAAATTCAATTTCTGTTTGCAATAGTGTTTTCTTAGGATACAACAGTAGCAGCGAAATCCGTGGAATACATGTGCGAAAAATGCGAAAATGAGGAGGTTTTGAAATTTAAATCTTAAACTTGCTGTCATGTAGCCTAGAAAAATTTGCGTCAGACAAAATAGCCAAGAATTGTCTACAAACTGGCGCTAACATTTTCTATAAAAGTCAATCCTATCAAAAATGAGAGCACATTCTCACCGGAACTTTTAAGTGGGACACCCTGTACAATGTAAAGGAATGTCTGATAAAAAATCACTCTAGAATAAAATTGCGGAATAAAAACAAACTAATACCATACCGTTTCCAGAAACACCAACCTCTGTTTTGTAGATGAAGGTTTGAGCTCATGAGGTCGAGCCTGCCATTTGTCCATGAACTTCATATAAAATTTCGGTTTCATCTGAAACGGGTAGTTAGTCTTCATAGTTAACATTACTATTCCGTGTAAAGTTTTACTGTCTGCGAGCCCCCGATAACCTAACGTAAGGCTGGCTTGTCCGAGCGGAGCGAGGACAAGCGCGTTAGACCCCGCAGGGGAGATTTCAATATTTCCTCCTGCACGTGTTGTAGCATAGCTACGTGCTGTAGAAAGCATGCGAGCGTAGCGAGCCAGTTATAGTAGGGTCTATGCAGTTTAGTTGCATCGGCTCAGTAGCACAGTGCAAGGGCGCTTGCCTAGCATGCGAGTGGCCCGGGGTTCGTTTCCCAGATTTTTGATAAAAACTGTAAACTTTCAAAAAATCTGCGGGGTCTGGAAAATTGCCCCTCTGACTATCATGTCTTATCAGACCTAAAAAAGCAGTTATGCATGGCAAACGATCACTCTTAAAACTCTTTGATTGCGGAATAAAAACAAACTAATACCATACCGTTTCCAGAAACACCAACCTCTGTTTTGTAGATGAAGGTTTGAGCTCATGAGGTCGAGCCTGCCATTTGTCCATGAACTTCATATAAAATTTCGGTTTCATCTGAAACGGGTAGTTAGTCGACTAAAAAACATACAAAATATAACGATTTTTCTAAGTAAAGAAACGATTCTCTTGTAAGTTTTGCTCTTCATGACTAGAGGTTCCAATTTTATATAAACAAAGATTTTTGTCACAATAACAAACAGTTCAGTTAACCAATTAATTTGTTTGTTACTGAAGCATTTGAAATGGTTAATTACGATGAAAATGACTGCAATTCACCAACCGCTTAATTATGTTAAATAAGAGTTAACAAACTATTTAGTTAAAATATTAACAAAGTTGTTTAAGAGTGATTCAACTCCGATTAAAAGATCGAGTCCACTGTCACCCGATGGCAAGAATAAACACTTCTGGTCTGCGGTTATACGATCAATTTACAATAGCTGCTTTCAGATCCACCTGGTATGTGGTTTGATCAAATGCTAAAGGCATGGTTTGATCACGATTTGAAGCCCAATCTTTTACATGGCCGCTTTATTGGGTTTCTCAACGATTTTTTATTTGTTTCATTAACGTGTTGTTTTCAAGTCGCTTGCTTCAGACCTGAGTTCTATATCTAAAATTGAGCACAAATTAGTTTAGTTTCAGATTATGACGGTCAGTACGACCGTGCAATGTCGCATGCTGACATCATGCTGCAAAAATAGTAAAATCCGTTTTTTATATGGAATCGAAACAAAACGGCTACAGCGTTTTGTTAAACTCCCAGATTTCCCGTCCCGAACCACAAAAAATCACAATATTTTTTTTATTCGGCCACTATTTGTAGTTGGGAGTTAATGCGTCTCCAACAGGTCATGAACGATTTAAACTACGTACGGTTTTTAAGGTAAACTGAGCTAATAATTTTCAATAAACTGAAATACTAACTGTTGAATGAAAGTTCTCTCGAAAAATGATCTTATCAATGCAAGATTTGTGAATGCCGGGGTTTTCCTTCTTGGCGCCGCCGTAGTCGTCGTGTTCGTCGTTTTGTTAGAGTCTTAAACTGATGAAATGTATATGGCAAAATGGAGAACGGGATTTCAGTTCGAATGTTTCAAGATCGTGTGAACAGTTTTTATCATAATCAAAACGTGATAACAATTAACCTAAATATTTTACGTATCACAGCATCCAGATTGATGCCAGATGGTCGTTAATACAATATTTTAAAAAGTGCTTCAGATAAGTTTTTTTTACTGTTCGTTTTCTAAGAAGTTTAGCGATTGATAATATTTGAATAACTTTTTGGGAAGTGTTTTTTATATCAGGATTTTCTATGACTTGTTGAACAATGCCGAAAAATACATGTATGGAGTTGGAAAAATGGATAACCCCAAAACTAAAATAATTCCCTAGAAAAGTATCCAAAATATTGTTAAATAAGTTCGCAGAACCAAAAGTCGATTTTTGTATAGAAAATTATACAGTTGTGAAACGGTGTACTGTATTCTTGATAACAAATGAAAACCATAATAATTACCCTACTGTATTACAGTTCGACGGAATAATGTATATATTATACAATCATACACGCGGAAGTAGCAAAAATGAATCATTCAAGATGAATACAAATCAACAATTAATCCGATTTCAGATTAATAGATTAATCGTGTTCCAGTTCTGATGTTTGATAGTTGTCAAGAAATAATGAAACTAAATGATTTTTATTCTTGTAATATATTTTGGCTAATCAAATCGTGGAAAATTCAGAAACTGTTTCCAGTCTTTACTCTAGTTTTTTACGTTATTATAACACATTCATGACATTTAATTTAGTTTTATGCATACTTACTTAGTTGACTGCGGAGAAACTCACATGTGAAAAGCGGTGTACCCATATCTACGGGACTGTATAAAAGGGATCGTTCGTTTGCGGAAGTTTATTAGGGGAAGTCTTTTCTCCGGAACTGTTATGTGCGGATTGTTTGTTAGCGGAACTGTATGGATCGGATTTTTTTTCATCGGAACTGTTAAAATCGGATTTTTTTAAAACGGAAGTCTTGCCAGCGGAAGTTTATTTGCGGATATTTTGTTTCCGGAACTGTTCTTTGCGGATGTGTTTTCAGCGGAACTTATGACAGCGGAACCTTAAATTCCGGAAATTGGTTTTGCGGAACTCGGTCAAGTAAATGTTTTTTGCTATTAACAATCGGAGGGCCTATTTCATTGTTTATAAGGCTTCGGCTTAGTCATTAGCACAGACTGTTCGTTCTAAGCGAGATCGCCGAGTATGAGGCTAAGAGTTAGTTTTCAGTTTAGGCTTAGGAATTGTATTTGGATTCGCGTAGCGCCCGAGCCCTTCTCCAAAGGCTAAGCCTAAGCCTAAGCCTACACTGAAACCTAAGTTTTATGCCCCCGCCTGGGACCGTTAGCACCGCGAAGCGGAGGTGTCCAGCGTGGTTTTCAACTCATGAAGGGTGCTTTTATAACAGTTCCGCTTTTGACGGTTCCGTTTTTTAAAGTTCCGCTTTTGACGTTTCCGATTTTAACACTTCCGATGTTTAAACTTCCAATTTTATACTTTGAAATATCCGGAAATGAAACAATCCGCTGGGTACAGTTCCGCTAAAAAACGATCCGGTCTATAAAAATCCGATTTTTACGGATCCGCTCATAACAATTCCGCTGGGTATTGATCCCCACTTAACGGTTCCGATGCGAACAGTTCCGCTAATATAGTTCCGCAAATGAACGGTGCGCTTTTAAGAGTTCCGCTCCGTAGGCGCGATCTGAAAAGCTAACCGTCCTCTTTGTTTGGTGTTCTTTTGGCCATTTTCATAAGCGTATCAACCAATGCTGCTCCCATGTAAGCACCTGCTTTTGGTTTTTCCTGAATTAATGAAAGTATTGTACATAGTTCAAACTAACATGAAAACAATGGAATTCAAACTAAATTTGCTAAAAATAAATTAGCATCAGGTAACTTAATATACGTACATAGATCGAAAATGAAGTTATACAGTATATTTGTTGCCCACATAATGGCAACATCATTTTTAAACTGTCTTGAATTTCAGAAATAATCGGTTTCCTTGTGAGAGAGTCAGTTTATCACAAAAGCAAAACGAAATTTTTTTTTGTTTTATCAACAAAATTTTCAGTTAAACCTTGCAACCACAAACGAGTAATGGTTCATTTATTTAAAATAATTGTGTTTGTGTTCGGTGTTTATTGACATTAAAGTAATTGGAATCAGTTGAAAATTTAGCCCAGCCTGGTTCAAAATCCATTTCAAGATCTATCAAACCTTTTCAGATTTCCTCTTTTCTTTTCTATTTTATATAAATATACAGTGCAACGAACCCGCTAATATAACGACTGCATAGAAATAATTGAAAAACTCAACCTAAAAAAACGCTTGACTTTTACCTAGTTTTTCTAGAGATAAATCAGTAATGAGATGATAACAATCCTAACCTTTATAAACTCTTGTATTTCTTTTACACTGTCGAGCATCTGGTCTAGAGACTCGTTTGCTGCTTTATTGGCATCTTTCAGAGCTTTATCAACCTTTTGTTTCACTAAAACCACGGCGTCTTTCATTTTCGCGGCCTGTATCATTATATTTTGAAGTACAAGTTACAATTTCGAATTTATGATTAAAACCAACGGTTCTATTGTGATTTATAATATAACGGACTGTTCATGACAACTAAACAATTTAAATGATTAAATACATGTTTTTTTGTTCTTTCATAAAAAAGAACACGTTGTGACAGCCCAATCTTCGGCAACGTTTGAAAAGAAAAAATTATAATAAAACAATTTAGGATAAACTGAGTACTATGTTTGTATTAAGTGAGAAAAGTTTGTTTCCTGTGGTTAGTGCGTGCACGCGAGCACGCGTACCTAGGATTATCGTTAATTATGTATGTACGCTGTATTAACTGTTGGTGATTGTCGTGTAACCTTTTTCTTTTTTTACTGGTCTTTTTAACTGGAAACATGTAAATCAACGGCGACCTAATAAACGGCAACGCGCTGAGGAACAAAAGCTAAATTGGAGTCTCATATTCCCTTTAATTTTTTTTTCCTTCAATCAATAAAAACTAGGTATTAGACAGCGCAGATCCTTCCTTAAGATTTTTAACCTTGCTAGTTATTTTCTGTAGTCAGAGGTGATAGTTGAAACACCACAGGTTTTTTATTCCTCAATATTATGATTCGATTTTCTGTATCTCCCAGAAAAAATGTTTTGTGTTAATAATGTTAAGCTGCATTGCAAAACTCTAAACATATTCGTATCTACAGTCAAATGACACACTTTATAAAAGTGCCAACTTTTCCCGTCAGCAATTACATGACACATAAACGCCTCTTGAGGGTGTCAAACTCAAGTTTTAGCGGGGTCATTTCAACCTGCGAAAGTCCCATTTTCTCGCAGGCTTGTAATGCTGCAAAAGCGCGGGTTGAAAGTTCCTCGGGGTGAAACTACACGGACTCCTTTTTTCTATCAAGTAACGCCACGTTACAGCATTTGTTTTCCATAACTTAACTGAATTTGTTTATTTTCGAAATGAATTTATTTTAATAAATCCGTGTAACAATTGAGTCAAGCATTTCTGCATCACAGAAAACTGTTGCTTTGCCTTTCCTTAAACCCTTCAGGTTCTTGGCATGTATGTATGTACGTCCATTAGAACGCTTTCCGTGTATATTGTTCCGTTATTCTCATTATATATGTTTAATACATAAGTTTTACCACATACTTTTTTCTTCTCTAAGCTCTTTTCTGTTAGTATCGTGTAAACAGTACATGATTCGTTAAGAAAGCGACAGAAGAAACCATACATCGGAAATAAACTAGCAGTGTTTCATGAACAGGAACGCTTTTTTCTTCTTTTATACTGAAAAAGGTGGACCAGTGCCTAACTCATAGTCTCGTCAGTTTCTTTATGCTTACTCCCGTTGTTTTCAAAGAAGATGTCTCACGCGAGTTGAGGGATGAAATTATAATCAATCGATAGCTCTCAGTCTCTTCTTTCGATTGATATGCGACAGAATTTTTTTTCTTCCAATTTTGCGGTTTTTTTTCATTAAAAATCTTTTCTTCCTTATTTTTGTAAACCTTTTCCTATGCACCGACAGTACAAACACCCATCATCTTTTTAAAGCAAAGGTAACGAATATCGCATCGACAAAATTGGCTGTGTTAACCGGTGATTTCGGTTCGATATATACTGAGTGAGTCACACACTTGTTCACGCACTCACTCACTCACTCACTCACTCACTCACTCACTCACTCACTCACTCACTCACTCACTCACTCACTCACTCACTCACTCACTCACTCACTCACTCACTCACTCACTCACTCACTCACTCACTCACTCACTCACTCACTCACTCACTCACTCACTCAATCATTCACTCACTCACAAACACACTCACAAATTCAATCCCTCACTCACTCAATTGTTGACTCAATGACTCACTCACTCACTCACTCACTCACTCACTCACTCACTCACTCACTCACTCACTCACTCACTCACTCACTCACTCACTCACTCACTCACTCACTCACTCACTCACTCACTCACTCACTCACTCACTCACTCACTCACTCACTCACTCACTCACTCACTCACTCACTCACTCACTCACTCACTCACTCACTCACCCACAAACTCACTCACTCACTCACTCACTCACTCACTCACTCACTCACTCACTCACTCACTCCTTCACTCATTCACTCACTCACTCACTCACTCACTCACTTATTCACTAACTAACTCACTCACTCACGTATTCACTAACTCACTCACTCACAAAATCACTCACTTATTCACTCACTCACTCACTCACTAACTCACTCACTAACTCACTTACTCACTATCTCTCTCTTCCTCACTCCTAATTTTGTCGATGCGATATGTGTTACCTTTGCATTAAAAATGTGATGAGTATTTGCACTACCAGTGCATAGGAAAAGTAAAAAAATAGGAAGAAATAGGTTTTTGATGAATAAAACTCGCAAAATTGATCGCAAAAGTTTTTCTTTCTGTTGCATATCAATCAATAGAAGAGCCTGAAAGCTATCGATTGATCATAATTTCAGCCCTCAACTCGCGTGAGCCAAATTTTTATTCCCGTTACAAACTTGGAGTGCAAAAAACAAGGTTTTGCTCATATCTTCCCGTATGTGCGTAAATCAATCAAATCCGTTTCTTGGGGGTTTTTGTGAACCCTAATCTTCAGTTTTATGAACTAATGAGCGTTTTTCATTTTTTTGACTGACCTTAAATTTGGTCGATTCTTATACCAAACCACTCTTAAAAACAGTTTTACAGTAACGTTTTACACCAAGTGCCCATAAAATGTTTTTTTCATGTATCCGATTTGTTCGTTAACATTCTTTCAACGTCCGACTTTAATAATAATAAGTTTATCTCCAATCGATTAATGTGCACTCCACCTGTTCTCTTTCCAAACTACTCAGCGATTGAGTATTGGCACATGAAGCCATCAGATCGGCAACAAATTGGTTGACACTGTCGAATTTAGCAGTAGTCGATTTGGCGTATTCGACACAAATTGGTGCAATGCTTTTCAAATGATCAAACACGCTCGGCAACATCAGTTGTCGTTCATCTTCATCTTCCTGGAATGTTAAAGATCCTTTTTTTGCAGAACACTTTACGACTCGTCGTTAATTGAGTAAAACGAGCTTGGTTTCGGCTGTCGGTTATAAATGACTTCAGTTAAGTAATCTGTACAATAGTGAATGTGGCAAGGTTAACGCTTTGTAGGTAGGTGGCGAAGGTTCGATATATTTCCATGGCATTTCCAGTTTGCTCTTTAATTTTCTTCATATTAGCTTGAGCAAGACTGAGAGCTGCGTGGGCTTCGGTTGCAAACTGAAAATAATAAAACCAATAACGTCCCGTTCGCATATTTTTAAGTTGTACCGGTTTTTTGTCAGAATTCGTGTGACCCAACGAAAGCTAAAAACCATGATTGTTTGTACTTAGGCTTAGTTCCGAATATAGGTTGTACGCTAGTAAAGGAGATAGTCTAGCTTAGCTTTTACGTGAATCCAAAATGAAAAAGTCGAATTTGGGATTCTGACAGAAAACCGGTGCAGTTTCCAAATATGCGTCCCGTTCATCTTTTCAGTAATTATTATAAGACCTCATTCACCAATAAATTTCAATAAGTTTTTTGGCTGAATAAACATGTACATTTAAAATAACAAGTTTCATTCCAATCGACAAATCATTTCGCGAGCGGAAAAGTATTGATCGCACGTCACGATCGCGCAATCAACTCTGCAGTCTTTACTCGTAGTGTTATGTCCGTTCTCCACATAATTTTTTGTTACACTTGTTGAAATTTCAACACTTTATTTTACATGAATGAACTGTTATACAGCTATTATCCATTCCAGACCTTCTTGAAGTCAAACGTTAGATGTTTAACAATTATTGTTACGAAAAAACAGCCAGGTAGCGTATACGCAGCCACTGGTTACTAATAAGCATGAATTTAATTTCTCTCATACCACAAAATGAAGCTGAAATTATGCCGATTTTTATCTTTACATCACACGTATGTGAGTCATCATATGTGTTTTAGCGTGAGGGAATAAAACAACATAACGCTGAAAATGCACTGAACCTGAGCCAGTGTTGTGTGCAGTGAGTCGCCGAATCTAATTTGACTCTCTAGATTTTCGGTTTTCTTCAGCTTAATGTTCCGGTCGCCTGTTACCAGAAGCAGATTAGACAACGCAGCAATGGCAGTCGGTGCCGGCTGGAGAAGGTTTTCCCAGTCTATGCCGCTGGAAACAAGAACAAAACATGGAACGGCTAAACAATCGTTAAGTTGACGTTCCTATAACATTTGATAAAGGCTCAATATACAGTATGTGCATAGGAAAACAGTGTAACTGGGCATGGGGAATACATATTCGGTGTCAGATTTGGGATTGGGCGGATGTACAAGGTGTACCAGCGATGTGTGATAAATGAATTTTTCGAAAAAACTCCATATCGTTTTAGTTAGCGATCTAAAGTTTTTAACGTTGGGGGAACGAGTTTCGCGTGTTGTTCTGAGTTAACATTTTTCAGAATTAATTCATTCTTAACGCGATGATCAACACAGCGTAATCCTCATATATCACTCTTTATCAATTTGTACTAAATTTTAAGTTTTTGATAATTAAACCACTCACACAGATTAGCCACTGTCTCCGAGCAGTTTTTTTTTATACAGCGCGTTTACTGCGCAGTTATTCATGTGGTTTGTAATGTGAGTGTATTTAACGTTGAGGAAAGATAATATATTTTTTTCATCTACAAAGCAATATTTTCGATGTGGTTTTTGTGTGGATCCATAGTTCGCATTTGTGCAGGACAAAATGTTACAAACAAAATTTTCTAAAATAAGTTTGTTAGGACTATAACAAGCCAGTTTTTTTCTTTTTATGTTGTTATTACCTACGAATTTCTGTTCACGGTGCTCTGTGATTGATGCTATTCTGTTATGTGCTCGATAAATATAAAAAACTATGAAAAAAATATTGGCCAAATTTGATTTTTTCGACGGCTTGTAAAACTAGCTACAGATGTCGAATAAAATTCTGGTAAGTATCAAACAAATTGGCGAAGTCTCCTACTCCAAAAAAATTCAACTATATTGGTTCAGTACAACTATAATGCGAAGCCGTCAACATCGGGATGAAAGGGTGGCACACCCTGTACATATAGGGTGTCCCAGTGAGGTGTGACTTGACTTATTGTCTTTTTAGAATACTAGATAACGACACGAAATTTCATATGGTAATAAAACAATCTTCGACCGATATGCTGAAAATAATACATTCTAGTTTGGTTAGGTATTGGGGGTTTTACAGCCGATACAGCAACATGCTTCTAAACGTTCATAACTAACCGGATTTCAGTGCATTTCGAAAATACAAACTGATTAAAAGACCGATTTTTACGTTTAAAATTAGTTAAACATAAATAGATATATTTCATGAGTCAAGTATTTTTTCGTTGAATACATAACTTTTTACTTCCACAACGTCTCGGAATTTTTTGCCCAAAATCAAATGTAGAATGTTAAATCAGATCAACACAAAAATAGTAAATCATATGTTTGGTTTTAGCTATCAATGTTAAAATTTTCAATCCATATACATACATAGCTGAATTATCAGAAAGTATTTTTTTCAGGCGACATACTGGGCTATAAAGTTAAGATTCTGGGCATGTTGCTGCTTTAACTATACATCTCACATGAATCAATAAAAAATTTAGGCTCAGAGTATCATGCGAAACTTGTTTTGTAGATATAAAAAATGTGTGTCGTTATTTAGAACGCTGAAGTTATTCATATTTATTGATCGCAACTCGCTGGGACATACATGTATAGTTTTTTCGCTTCATTTATCAATTGGTTAAGGCGCCGGAATGCATATTTGGAAACTGTACCGGTTTTTTGTCAGAATATCAAATTATAGATATTTTTTTGGGATTTACGGATGGGCTAAGTTAGGCTGTCTTCTTTACTAAGGTAAGTCTGTGTTCGGAACTAAGCCGAAGCCGTACAAACAATCAAATGGTTATTTGCTGTCGTTGGGTCGCACGAATTCTGACACAAAAACCGATGCAGTTTACAAATATGCCGCCGGACTGCATATTTGGAAACTGTACCGGATTTTTGTCAAAATCCCAAATTCGATTTTTTTATTTTAGATTCACGGATAGGCTAAACTAGGCTATCTCCTTCACTAACGTTCAGTCTATGTCCGGAACTAAGCCTAAGCCGTACAAACCATCAAATGGTTATTAGCTGTCGTTGGGTCACACAAATTTTGACAAAAATCCGGTACAGTTTACAAATATGCCGCCGGACTCGCCAGCCGATGATCCTGATTTGAACCTTATGTAAATAGAGTGATCGTCTCTTTTACAAATGTATTTGTTATATGGTAACCAACTCTGCTAATCATCATTGCATGACAACTGATTACATTTGCATTGAGTTCTACTAACGCGGCTCCTGCTTTACTCTGTTCCACCACATCATTTGCTTGAATGTTGTTCGTTATGCCAGCAAATACATTGATCGACTCGACTTCAAACGTGCAGCTTTCGTCTTCTGCAACATCATTCTTGTCGCCGCTGGTAGCGCTCACGACTGCTACTGTCTGTATATAAAGCAAATAATAGTTATGACAATTTTGGTCTAGGATAAGGTTACGGAAATAATATTATTTCAACACTGTTGTAAACATCGTCATTATTTTGAAAAGAAATAATGTGGTTAGGTTAGTATTAAATAATTAAGTTGTTAGTATTAGTTCATTTGATAATGAATCGAACGGTTGAACTAGATAATAATACAATAATTAAAAGGAACCCGTTTAAAAAAACTATTTTGTTTAAATTTAGTTTCGAAATGTGTGAATGATTAATTCCAAAAGTATGATGATTGCTTTTTCGTTTCATGTCTGAGGTACGGCAATACCACAGCTAGTTTTTTTATCGATGAATTTGAATGAAATTATCAGAATACATCATTGATGTAATACTTCTGATCTTTATAAAATTTCAAAAGAATGCATAGCATATTAGCATATTAGCATAGCAGTCTGCAAATTACGAAGCGCAAAGTCACGGTACGTCGAAATCTCAACGTTTGCGACAACAATCTAACAAGATAACCTTTGTCAGATGAATGGTTTTCAATATATAACAAATTTACTAATAAATCGACTACATTTAATTGTTCGGAATCTTACTTAGTTCAATTGTTTAACTAAATGTAAATTAACTACTAAGAAGTACGCATGATTTATTCAATTTAATGACACCGTTGAAAGGAAAAACTTAAATGTTCATGTATTGTGATCGTATGGCCGGTGTGTGAATTACAATTTTTCAATTTTTATGGGAATATTAAGTTAACATGTTCTTGGAATAATCTCAAAATTTCAAAGAAGTTTATCAACCACATCAAAAGTAATGGTCTCGTGAAAACTTTCAAAAAGTATAATTTGTGCTTTTTAAGGTTCGAGTACTTGGTCTGAAAACTGCCGATTCTCATTGACCCTTTATTTGGAGGGTTAACTCGTCCTCCGATGCAATGGGTAATTTAGAAATTTTTTAGTAGAAAATATTACTGAATGCCATGCCGTCAAAACCACCATGTGAAAGATAATTTAGTTAAACATAAATAATATGAACTGAAATTAACGATTGTACTGAAAAAATACGATATCTTCATGATCGACGAGCAAATCGTTGAAACGAATGAGATGACTAACCACCAGGATGAGCTGAAAAATCGTCATGCTCTTACGTACGAGAGTTCGTGTCCCGAAGAATGCCAATTTTTGTGTGTTGAAGGAGTTCCAGAAATGGAATGATTCTACTTGTTCTTGATCGCTGCTTAAATAGACCTTTAACCAGCACACATCATCATATAAAGGCTATTTTATTGTTTTTCGTAATATAACTTGCACTTAGTCTTACCACTAGATTCGCCCATAAAGTGAAACAACAATCCATTAGGAAAGGTGATTGTAATCGGTTAACGGTCATCGTATGTCAGTCTTTCATTGAAAGCAATGCACTTATCGACAGACTAGAAAACTCAAAATCATGAACACCCTGAAGACAACACAAGATAGCAGGTATCAGAAAGATCCGATGAGTATAAGGTTAAGGAGAGACAAAGTATGTGCTAGTCACACAAAATGATGCACGTTTTTGATTCCCTTCATAAACCACGCCAACGGAAAAATACAATCTCTCAAGGCAGGAAACCCAATGATCGGAACTAGAACTGACTGTTGAAGTATACGGACTGGGCAGAATATTTTTGCAGAGTTATCTAAAAGCTTTTATTGCAAAAGTTTCCTGGCTAATTTGCCACGATTGCCGCTATTTATCCAACCTAATGTCAGATACGAAAAATATAAAGAAATATGGAAAGCAAATAAAAAAAAACTCATTTTTGAAACTGTTACTTGTGTATATCCTCTCATTGGTGTATTTCATTTTACTTAATTCATTTCTTTCTTCATTGTTTATTCAATGTAATTTTGAAACACACCCGTTCTTCATGAGTTTGCGCTGCAAATTTCCAGAACCCAAAAATTTTCCTAGAATAAGTTGGGTAAACCGCTTAAATACCACCGCTGCGCGGGCCTAACACGCTTGTTCTCGCTACCGCTCGGACAAACCAGCCTTACGATAGTTAAGGGGGGTTAACGGACAGTACAACTTCATATGGAAAATATTTTTGGTGACAGAAAATTTTGGCATTTAGTAAAATTTCTAGGACAATTTTTGGGGTTTGGAATTTTGCGTTTGCGCTGTATAACTGGGTTCAGTTAATATCAGAACATTTTGGTAGTTTTTGACTATGAATAGTTAGAAAGTTGAGAATTTACGATATTGGTTTACGATATTGGCGTGATAGTTTTTTATATGGGAAGCGTGACAAAAAAAAATTTCAGTAGTTATAATGTGAATCATAAAACAGTCAAACAACGCAATCAAACTCCGCGGGCAGCGTCGTTTTCTCTTCGAGACAACTCAACACCCACGTGATAGGATGGTTTCCGGCCGAATGTTTTCAAGCGATCGTTATTAGAGTTTGGAGCAATGAAAACAGCAACATGACCTACTATACAACTGTGCAGCTCATCTCAGTAACTGACACACTTAATGTAGTTTGTTAGAATTACATCATCCTTTCTCAAAATTCACCAACCCTTAGCAACTAGTGGCACCCTAAAAAGTTTTTGTGAAGCATAAAATCGCGAAAATTTTAGTTCAGCCAAACTCAGCGCTGACCAGCGATTAGTCAAATAACTTATATTGAAATAAACTCACTTATAAATCCAGATTAAACTTTCCAAGAAAAATCAGTAGTAAAATACTATCTCAAAAGTCAACCCTGTTTTGCATACTGAACTAACTTCATTAAATAAGTCATTCGAGTTAGGTCGCACTAGACATTCATCCAAACGCACTAATAACGTGAAACGCAAATCCACAAAACCCAGAAGAACTTTGTATATGTATATTCGTACTCGATACCAACATTTCGGCGTTCTTTCATCGAACGTACTTTACAGTATGTGCTAAAGCCAGTACTACGCTGAAGCCACAATGAAATGTGATTCGAATTTAAATCGAATATTTTGACAATATGTATTTATACTTTTTAACCCAATACAATGAAATCAGGTTTTCATCAAAGTTATTATGTTGTGACAACAAATAATTCTAGGATTTTTACTGTTCTCGTAACATTGCTTATCGTACTAATGTCCACAAATAAGATGTTCATAGAAGGTGTCCCAGCGATGGGCTAACGATTTGTTTTTTTTTCTGAGAACACTTTTGTGAAAGTTGAGCAATACTCATAAAAATTTACAGTTTAGTTACTACTAAAAATGCAAATTTTCGGCTTCACATTGGGTTACAGCTTGAATTACAGTCGAGATGAACCAGTATGAATCAGCAAGTTCCTTGAAACATCCAGTGTGGTGGGACACTACCAGCTTGCATGATCATCACTTCACTTACGAATCATTCGATAGCTTCGATTTGTGGTAGCGAAGAACTGTTGAGCATGTTCAGGTACATATTACAGTTTACAGTTTATCAAATACAAAAATTCTCCATCAAATCACCGGAAGAAATGTCACACCGAACATTGACTGCGGGTGCATGAGTGGAGTTAATTCAATAATCCAGTGATCATATTGAATAAACTTTCATACTCCATCGTTTGTTGCAGAATTTGTGAATTTTTTTTCGTATAGCTTATACCTTTAAAACAGTTTTGAATGTTTTTAAGGTGAAATCTATTGAAAAATCTTTAGATTTTTGTTCACTCGACTGTATTTCACTTCACTTTCCTTAAATGAACAAAACAAAATTTAAGCCAAAAGATTTCCATTATGTTGGTATTAAAACTACATATAAATTTTTATGAGTATTGCTCAACGCTCACGAAAGTTATTCAGAAAAAAATCGTGAACCCCTCGATGGGACACCATGTACGTAGTGAGTTAATGTTTTAGGAACGTTTTGATTTATAAACAACCAGGGGTGGGCCGGGTTTTTTGGCACTTTGCAGGGGGTGGGGGGGGGTAGCCGACAGAAAATTCCATTTTACCCGACCTGTCCGAAAAGTGGGGGGGGGAATAAGGTCGGGCAGGGGGGGGGGGGGGGGGGTAGAAAAAATTTTTTTTCGCATAAAACGCTTGTTTTTTTGCTTGTTTTTGCTAAAAAAATCTTCTATTATATGGTATAAACATCACATATACCGGTTTTTTCAGGTTTTAACCAAGAAAATTAACCCAGAAAACGTGTTTCTTCGAAAAAAATTCTGACAGCCAGAAAATTTTGAATAATGAGCCTCAAAATCGAGGTTTTGAGGCCGATTTTCTCAAAAATTTCGAGTAGGGGGGGGAGGGGGTAGGCGACCTAAATTTTCGTCTAGGGGGGAAGGGGTAGGCTACCCGCCGACCCTGAAAAACGGGGGGGGGGGGGTGAACCCCCCCTACCCCCCCCCCCCCCCCCTGCGGCCCACCTCTGTAAACAACAAATGGATTCGATAACGCAATAATATTATGAAAGAATCACCCTTTTTTACGAGCTGTGTTGTGTTTACTCTAAATCTCACCACACCCGTTTCCGCAGTTTAGTCGTTGGCTGTTCACAAATGTACAGGGTTTTCCTAAAAATTGCCAACACTTTTGCGATGATTTACTTTTGACACAAAGCACCGATTTATTTGCGCTGTTCAGGGATTAACAACAACATATTAGCTCAGCGAACTCGATAATATCAGAGAAATCAGTCAATCACAGCGGCCATAACGCATGAATGCGTGTAAAGCTGCAAATGGATAAAAAAACACCGGGTATATGCGTTTGCTGACACGGAGCATGTAATAGACATTTTGAAGAAAACATGAATTGAAATAAAGCTCTTAGTTGAAATAAACATATTTCTATGTTTTTATTTTAGTAAATATGAAGTGGTTTTTAAATTGTTTTGCCCAAGATTGTAAAATTTCTCTGTTGGCCTGAAAAAGTCATTTTCTTGCCTTTGCAGGAAACTTAAAAATAACAAATAATTTTTTATACGAAAAAAACTCAAATTTTAGAATCAAAAGTGCTTCAGAACAAACGCTGACACCCATCGATTTTTGTATTGCTCAACTAGCTAAGGTTGATGTTCACCCTGACAACTGTAAATAAAAGTATACATTTGTAAGGAGTGATATAGAGCTCGGTTTTTCCTCCATGCGCAGTTGTCCACGCAATGAAGTTATGACGGCCGCTGTGATTGGCTGATCTCAATGATATCGAAGATTTATCTAAGTATATATGTTGATGTTAATCCCTGAAAAGGTCAGCTTAATCGGACATCTGTGTCACAAGATATCCGGCTCAAAAGTGTTGGCATTTTTTACCACCATGTAGATTAGCAGTGGGATCTTTATCAATGCATGTGTTTCATGATTTATTCAGTCAGTGTTAAACGTAAACAAATTGAACAAAAACTGTGACACAACATTTATTGTCATCAAGCCAACATCATTCCTACAAACTGTAATCATGCCATACCACTTGTGTGCTATACGTTTCTTGATCGACGGAAATATGTAAGCAACGTATCAATTGTTTGAAATAATTGTATTCAACCTATGCATGAACAGTATGACAATGTTGTGTAATTTTTTCGTATAAATAACAGTTTTCATGTTGGATGCATGCTGAAGAGTAATGCTCTCACGTTATACTTCATATATTTGAACGCTGTAACGTGTAGGATAACGTGCTAACATTCACCTTAATTCCCAAAAAGATATTGTATAGTGATTGGTAAGTATCACTTTTGAAAGTCGTGTTTTACGTCAAGGATTTAATTTGCGAAGCGTGTGCATTTTTAATCTTAAATCATTTCTAAGCAATAAGAAATTTAATGAAAATTTGACACCCTATTGATTTGTAGAATTGAATTTTTTTTCTTGAAGTAGCATATATTTAAGATATATTTCTTAATAGCAGCATCTCGTAAATTCATCTTCATGCTTGAGTTTTACCTCTCAAGGAGAACGTGTATCCTGCCGTTTTCTCTTTCTGTGCTTCAATAATACCTTCCGTTTGATCTTCTATCGCCCTGAAAAAAAATATTTGGAGTGAGTGGCTAATCTTTTGGCGTCCTATAACCTATAAGTAATGAGAAATGTAGAAAAAACGGTGAATAAATGTTTTAGATTTTCTGGTTTCAACATGAACTATTTTTATGTTGCTATACATTATAATCGATGGCATGGCTAGCTACACATCGAAAGGTTTTGGCTAACTTTTAACGCAGTATCTCGACTCTGTTTTTGGGAAGCGAAAATAAAATTCAAATACAACATTTTTGCAGCTCTCAATTTTCCCCAGTAAAAATCAAAATTATCCTGCTTTTTGCGTGACTTTACAGAGTGCACTAATGGTTCTTGTATGGACTACAAAACTTGAGAAAAAACTATTATACCTTTTTAATAAAAAAAACCACAAACATACAATATTTAAGCGGATAAAGAGGTTTGTAAGTTCAATAATTACTTGATTTGAAAAAAACTCAATTTTTGACAAATCCGACTTGGATGACGCCCATTATACTTTGCTGATAATTTTGATACGAAATGATTTATTATATTGCCGGTGTTTTTTGTCCTAATCAGAACTACACAACCAGTCCGACGAATCGAAAGGCGACGAACTTTTCATCATCAGTAGAAGGACACATGAATTTGTAGGCATTCTTCAATTTTTCGTCGTATTCTTTTATATCTTCGTTCATTTTCTGAACTTCTAACGCCATTTCATCCTTGATACCGTTCTGAAGAAGAAATTGTCGTATAGTCCATTTATCGAGTTAACTTTAATTTTAACCTGTCGAAGAATTTCCGTCACGGAAATTATTGTCAAATTTGCGGGGTATTCCCTGCACTGACAACAACTCAGAAATATCAAATACTTAACTAATACGATTGTTTTATAACTAACTTAACTGAAAGCTTGCTTGAATGAAACAATAGTTTCATGTTTTTATTATTATATTTAAGTTAATTTATTTCACTTAACGCCATTAAAAGAATTACACGTTCACAACTCAGTTATTAATTTGTGCTGAGAAGGTTTATCTTGCTTTGATTATGCAGGGAGCCCGCGAATCTGAAAATAATTTCCGGGACGGAAATTATTCGACAGGGTAAACTGAAACTTAACTCGATAAATGGACTATACATGCAGAGTGGTCAGAAAAGTTTTCAGACAGGTATGCTAATCACAGCACTGCTAGAAATGGAAACTAGAATCCAAGTCGAATAACTCGAATTATATTCGATTTGATTAGATCATCTATTATATTCTACTTAAATTTCCTTTGTTCTTAAACTTACAATTTGATTTTCATTCTTCGCAATAAAAATTATTATGTGAATTTTTTGCTTGGGTTCATAAGTTAAAAAATTTTGCCTCAATTATTTATTGGTCGTTGCCGCAAAATTACAAAACCCAGTAATTTTTCTAGAATTTTCACTAAACGCCGAAAAAAAATTTCACCAAAATATATTCCATATGAAGTTTTACTGTCCGTTAACCCCCGATTACCTATCGTTAGGCTGGCTTGTCCGAGCGGGAGCGAGGACAAGCGCGTTAGGCCCGCGCAGCGGTGGTATTTCAGTGATCACCCATCTTATAAAATTTCGTGTATAGGAAAAATTCTAGGAAAATTACTGGGTTTTGGAAATATGCGTCGTTGCCATCGAAAACCACCCCCGCCAACCCAATTTTTTTTTCAAAATCACGTATTTGACTGAAGGGAACATACTATGTGCTGAGGTTAACGTTGATTCCAAAAAAATCTAGATTTTGCAACAGTGCTCTGTTAATCTTGAGAACACAACTATTCTGACTGGTAGTCAAAATAAGTTCGTGAAAAATCTTAATTTAACAAAAAAACAAATTGCAGAAGTTGTGATTCATCTACATCGATAAAATGTCTTCCTGTAAGACCTGAGATAGTTTTTTTGCAGTTCAAACAAGAACGTCGGTAGTTAACAATATCGCTAAATTTAGGTCGTGTGCATTCACAATAAAGGTTTACATTTTTCCGATGTTTGAACAGAGAGTCAAGATAATATGCGTTCGCTTAACAAAAATTATAAGCTGTTTTTCACGGTGAGTCACGACTTAATTGTCTTGCGAGGTATTGTATTTGCAATAAGATTTTGCCTGGTATTTCTTCTATTTCTGGTGATCAACCGACGAAAAAAGCAAATACGGCTGGATCACCCGTCGGAACGCTCAGATGACTATCGTTTTCACTCCTTGCGTTAACAGTCAGCTTTTAAATTCAGCCCTTCACAGCCTGTGGAGCGGCAGGAGGATTTTTCATCTTCGGGTTTTTCATTTCTGGGTTTTTCATTTCCGTCTTTTCATCTTCGGAAGCGATGGTACAGGTCTTTTCATTTCTGGGTTTTTCATTTCCGTCTTTTCATCTTCGGATTTTTCATTTCCGGGTTTTTCATCTTCGGATTTTTCATTTCTGGGTTTTTCATCTTTGGGGTTTTCATCTTCAGCTTCTCGAAACGATGGTACAGGTCTTTTCATTTCTGGGTTTTTCATTTCTGGGTTTTTCATCTTCGGATTTTTCATTTCTGGGTTTTTCATTTCTGGGTTTTTCATCTTTGGCAATTCGCGTACAGGATTTTTCATTTCCGGATTTTTCATTTTCGGGTTTTTCATCTTCGGGAACCGCGAGTAAAATTTCTGTTTTTAAGTCACTCTAAAACAAGTTAGCTATACTTTTAACTAACGAAACCTGTGAATTCATATTTTACGAACAGGTTAGTGCTTGTAATTCAATGCACACGCAAGTGCGAAGTATGTAGTTCAAGTAAATCTGAGCTGGATAGTATCGAGTGTTCTACAACGACCTGTTTGCGCAGTGCCAGTGCGCGTACTTGTCGTCAGGAGACGCTGGTTCACTCCCTTCAGTTTTTTGGCCCTAATCGGCAATTTTTAGGTCAGTTTACCTACATAAATGGAACAAATAAAACTTTTTGAAAGCGCCAAAGAGGGGGGAATTTCCCTTTTCTCTAACCTTCTCGTCCGCTAGTGTAAGTAGCGATGTATTTTTGACTCAATAAAACTTTTGCGCGCGTTTTTTGAATCTGTTTTCGTGCGCTATTTTAGATTCATAATAATGAATTTTAGTTGCGTTGAGTTAAAGTGAAAGATTATTCTCACCAGCTGGAATCCATTGAAATTTTTTCGCATTTCATAAGTGTCAGAATTTTCTACTTAAAACACGCATGTAGTATAAAATTGCGGAGGATGCGACAGAAACTGATTGTCAACTACATATCTGTACATGTAAAATTCAATTATAGCAGTCACGGGATCACGGGATGAAAGACAGTTAGTTATAGCATCCTCAATTCTTTACGAGACTGAGATCGAACTTTTGCCAATCATATAATCTATCCAACGGCAGAAATTCACTTTTCAATTGCAGAAATTTTGTAAAACCTCTTCAGGAATGAATTCAGATACCATCGTGTATATCTGTCTCAAGTCAGCGTGTTTGTATGCATAGAAAAGTTTTAGAACAAGGGTCATTCACAAAGGTTGTACATTCAAACTTAGTCTCGTAATCAATCGAGGCTGTCTTAAATACGAGCGAAAATGAAATACATTTATGTGAAAATGCAATGCAGCTGCACAACCCGTTTTTGCAAAGTATGAATGTCTAGATATAATCATTCAATTCCATTTTAAAAATTAATGACGAAAATGACGGCTCAGTTCATTAACCCAATACAGTTCATTACCCAGGTATGCGTGAAAATGATGCAATGATGAGTGCTGCACAGCCCCTTTTAAACAGTCTAAAAATAATCATTCAATTCCAATTTGAATTAACATGACATGCAGTTAAACACCACAAAAATTATGGCCAGGTTCATTAGTTAAACATGGGCAACAAAGGTGGCCTACTCATTTTGCTTATCCTTACAGGGCTGATTAACTTAACTACTACGTATCATTATAAAAACAACAGCAAAATAACTGCATATCGCACACTTTTGATAACTTAGTTTGTTAAGAAGTTATAGAGGTATAGCTTGTTTTGAGTTACCCCGTGAGAACCATGAACATCGGGGCGCGCATGCGAAACATTTTTTTTCGTGGCATGATAAATTCCTAGAAATGTAAGGGAGTTTTGAGCTAAAAAAATTGGCGTTTTTTCAGTCAAATCCGTGATTTTACAAAACGTCAAAAATCGGGTTTGCTGGGGTGCTATTTAGTGGCAACAACTTCAACAGTTACACCACCAACGCAACTCGGACCCACAGCTTAACTAATATAGCAAGCCACCGGTCGATATTTAAAATGAACTATAGCATGTTCTGTTGCCCCTGACTTTCAAACCATGAAGTTCACTTTCCAGCTTGAATCTTTAGTCTCACTAGGTGATGGATCAACTTACTAGAGCAAATGTGTTTATGTCCCCGAAAATAAAAGCATTTATAAAATATTTTACTAAACATGATAGGTTAATTTGCGCGTGCTCGACACTCATTGGCTAAATCAAATTCAAAAGCGCATGTGGTCCCATAACACAAACGCGTTTATTTCGCTCACGTGTAGTTTGAAAGCACGTACACAACTGATGTGCATGCGTTTTGAACTGCCCGTGCGCGCGAAAACCCTTTTCGTTGTGGGACCATATGTGCTGTTAGATTTGAATTAGCCAATGAGCGTCGAGCATGCGCAAAGTAACCAATCATGTTCAGATATTTAATTTATACTTAATTTTCTTTTCGGAGACAGTTTTTTGCTATTGTAAGTTTCAATATCATCTAGTGAGACTAACGTTTCAAGCTGGAAAAAGAACTTCATGGTTTGGAAATCAGGGACAACAGAACATGCTAGACCACCCATTACACGCGGTACACGTAGACCTAATTTCTGTTATCTACCAGAATAAATTGCTTGCTTTTTTCATAATAAGATGTCTAATAGCCTACTGATTTAATTATTGTATTGAAACCCTTATGAGGTTGAGAATATCATATAAATTTATAATTAGCATTATGAGACCAAGCTTCAAATCTAGTAAACGATTTCGCATTTTAATTGGAGAAGAACTAAATTTCAGAATGGGTTGGAAACCAGTTTCACAAGGCTGAAAAACCAATTTCAAAGTTTTTTTAGACTTCCATATTTAGGAGAAAAGATATTACAATTTAGTACAAACCCCAAGCCCACTGATCACCGCACATCGACGGATTTCCGAGTACCGTACATGAACGGATTTGAGAACACAGATCACGTGCGGTGTTCGACCGCAAGTGAAATAATTGAAAACACCAAACATGTACGGTTCAAAACACCGCATATGACAGAAAAAACTCCATGAATGATGAGGTTTTTCTCGTCTTACGCGGTGCTTAAAAACACCGGAAATGAGAACACCGCATATGATCGGTGTTTCAAAACAACGCACAAGAAAAAACCACCGTTAATGTACGGTGTTTTTAAGCCCCGTAAAAGACTACATAAGCGGTGCTTAATTTACGGTACTCAGCACCGCGAATGACATTTTGTAACGGTTTGAGTAACCTCCCCAGCCTGATTTTTTTTATGTTTTTTGTGAATGAAGATTATTCTTGATTTGAATGAAAACAATTATGTTTTCCTGCTTTTACAATAAATATGGATGCGTGAAACGGGAACTGTTTGTCAGTTTTGCATGGCTGTCATTAATGCGCACACAAATCCATGACGGTTATGCCACAGCCAAACATCGAGTTCAGCTCTCCTGATTCATTGTTCAATATATAAAACATTGTTCAATATATAATACCTCAAAATAACAACTTAACCGGAGGTATTTTTTGAAACAGGAGGTAACCAACGAGATTTTATTTTCAAACTACGCTCTACATCATACCTGTGCTTTTTCAAGTTGAGTATAAATTTCTGATTGCAAAGTGGCCTGTGTAGCCGCATTTTCCACGCCGATCATCTCTCCGCTGAAATAGTTTCATATTAAAATATGCCATTCAACATATTGAAATAACATTTTGTCCAATGGCGGCAAGAAGTATACTTTGGACATGAGCACGTAGGTGGAAGCCATCTGATTGATGCGGTAACAGTTTCTGGTGACTTTGTAGGATCGTTTGAACATAATATTTTCGGTGAATTCAACCTGAAATAAAATCTCAACTTTATTAGCCACTTTTGTAACTCGGACGCATAACGTTTCACATCTTACCAACTTTTTCTTCTTCAGAATAATCACCGGCTAGTTCCAACCAATCTTCATTTTCCTTCGCCCACTTTTCTTCAATGAGAACTTCAACATCTTCGAAAAATCGTTGTAACTTGCTCCATGCGTCTTTCAAGATTGTTAACTGCTTCATCGCCTAGGTTGTTTGATCGAATTTTATAGAAATTACTGAGAATATTACTTTTGAAAGCACAATTAGGTTCATCAAGGTTACAAACAAGTTAATCGATGTGTTTCTCGTTTATCATATATCTTTTGTGAATAACATTTGTCTGTATGGATTATCTAGATATCGAGTGAACACTTTATAAAAAAGCTTGATGGAAGGTCTGAAAGTCCCGTTTAGGCCACCAGGTTTAAAGTACGGTCATAAAAGACAACATATGAAACATTTGTTTTTTACTTGACGAAACCTCACAAACCGCACTGTCACGTTAGACCTTGATTGAAACACTAAATTTAATATACAGAATTGATTTTTTTGTTTAGTTGCCTTAACTTATATACCCCTTAAATTCATCACCACTGGAAGAAAAAACTGAATTACCCAGAAATTTTTCTATGTACTTACTGTACGTATATGTATTAGTTTACTTTTAGTTCATCGGTTTGATGATTTCATTTTGACAACGTTTTCTTGGAACCTTAACACTGATTCTGACATTCCAACTGTTTACCAATCCAGCATTTTTAGAAATGTTCACCTCACGCAAATGTTATAAATTGTGCTCTCCGAACCTTTTTCAGCATTTCGAGTGCCCTGGTGAGGTCCTCCACTTGAAAATCTACGGTCGCAATTTCCTTTATCATTGCAAAGTTTTTTTCATTCAGTGCGTCCAAGCGTTTGATTTGCATTCTGTAGTTCTCATTCTCACTTTCGTAAAGAGCCTGAAATGTTCACATATGTAGCAGTCAAAAGTGTAACTGAGTTTTTAAAAGTGTTCCTTTTATAATAAGTAAAAATATACGTTTGATTTGAACCAGCAACCCAATCAGACGGTTTGCGGAATGGACACAGTCGTTGCATTGGGTCATGTCATGTGAAACATCGCATAAACCTACCCTACTATCGAAAAAAAAGTGACGCCTTGGAAATAACTTGAGCATGTTATAGGCTGCAGATTTGATTACGCGAATACGTGTAAATAAGACTTTTCCGCGCGCGAAATGGATTAACGAATAGAGTGTAATTTTCTGAAGTTTTTTGATAGAGCTCTAACTTTAGTAAAATAACTCATTCCCCATAATTAGTTTATGGGTTACTATAATGAATGCTGCAGTGATGAAAGGCGCGTTATTTCTTACAGGCTACTTGCTTGATGCTCATTGGGCGTAGCAATTGGGCGGGCGGCGGATGATGTTTATTGGGCGGCGAGCGTTTTTCTTTCCATGTTGAAGGGCAAAAGGGTAATTATTCGAATGAAAACTGCGGAGAGACAACTGTTTCTTCCGTTTTTGCCTTTAGAAAACATTTTATAGAACAAAATCGCAGTTACAACTCATCCGCACATTTCACGCGCGGAAAAGTCTTAATCGCACGCATTCGCATAATCATTTCTGCAGCCTATAATAACGTTGGTGAATTTATGAACTAGGGTATGGCAAACCTTTCCAGACCAACAGACAGTAAGACATTCATACCAAGGACAGAGCAAAAGATGAGAAATTACACAATAAAATAAATAATCGGTGGTATAATCGGTGGTATTAATGAGTATGAACAATGAGTATGAATATGAGTTGACAGCCCCTAGGTCCTCACCAATTTTTTTCAGCCAACTCTATTATTGAAAACCCATACATTTTTGCAAGACCATAACCCACTGAGCATGTGTGTCGAGCAACGGCCCCGTTAGCCGGATGGTGCATTTCGCGTTGACTTTTTATGAAACGCACGATACAATTTAAGTTCAAATATATTGGGGCAAAAATCCGCGCAACTTGTCTGCATTCTGTAAACCTATGTCGAGCACAGTAACCCGCCAAATTTGAAACAGATAAAAGTTTTCGAGTCGGCGACCTCCGTTCACGATATTTCGGCGATTTTTTTGGAAATTCAGGTTCTCCATCAAATTTGGAGCTTCCATGAATTATTTTTCAACTTCGTACATGATGTACTTTCGGCAAATTTTCGTTTTTTAATGCCGGTTCCGAAAAAAATTCTCGAAAATCCAAACTTGTTAAATCGGATGTCTCCAACTTTCGGATTTTTTTATATGCTCTACATTTGAATCTGGGTTCTGAAATAAGAATTCGAAAAAAATATGAAGTATCGTGAACCGAGGTCACCAACTCGATAACTTTTCTTGCATTCAAATTTTGCGGGTTAGTCTGCTTGACGATGGTTTACGGAATGCAGAAAAATTTAACTTTCGTCGCTATATATTCGAACTTCAGTTATAACAAAGATGAGAAAATATCATTTACAGCGTGTTTTACTGAGTTAAATCTGCAGCTGAAGATGAGGAGAACTTGGCTATGATGTTACAATTTTATGATGTTACAGTAAGAGAAACTTATACAAAGTTTGATAAGAAACGTGATTTCACCGAAACAAGTTTTATGGGTACATTGAGTTTAGAATACACACTAAATTTACTTCGAGGACATGCTTTTGGAATTGTTATTTTATATCTTACGCCTTTTATTGAAATTATGTCATAAGTATTTTTTTAATAAAATAACTTCCATGTTATATAACAAAAACCCATAGATGTTCGAAATAAATCTAGGCATACAACTATTTTTCGTCAAACCATTATTGAATGTTAACTTCATTTGTAGTTGTTTTAGTAAACATTTTGATTATTATAACAACTATTTATTTTGTCTATATGGCTTTGAGCTGAACATTACGTTCAACATGATTCCAAAAAGCGTATCAAACGTAATAACCCTTGATGCAGTTATCTGTTGCTTATAGTTATCGCTCAGACTCTGAAGAGCGGAAGGTCCTTGTTGACTAGCTTCTTTAGCATCTTTCATAGTTACCGGTTCAGGATCTTCGTCACCGAATACCTTAAAATTTAAAAGATACAATAAGTTAACTTTTTTAATCATTTGCAGTTTCATCTTATGAAATAGATAGAGGAACTACAACCTTGTACATACATCGGAAATCAAATTACTATTAACGTATCCTTTATGCAAGCGTATCCAAAAAAGTATTACTCGCTACAAGTTAATCATTTTAAGGATCAAAGCTTAATTTTTAATGACTGCATTTTTAAACACTTTCTGACAAATCTTATAATAACCGGCTTTTAAAATCCCTGGAATGTTGATATATTTTCATGAAGTTGCCCTTGAGTAACAGAAGAAAAACAAAAAGTTGCATTTTGGTAGAAAGTTGCACTTTTCGGTTCAACCAAAATGTTCTATTTGGATGGTGAGATTTTCGATTTGAAAAGGAGAAGAAAAAATAGTTTTTTTCAACTTAATTCTGATCTGGAAACAATGAAATACTTTGTTTAAGGGCTAAGGTAAACAGTTGAGAAGGTAATTTTTTTAAAAGGTGAACTGTTCAAGAGTAATTTGTTTAAAGGTAAAATATTAAAAAGTAAATTGTTCAAAGGGTAAATTGTTCAGAATGTAAATTTTACAAAAGGTTAATTGTTCAAAAGGTAAGTTGTTCAAAAGATAAACTGTTCCAAAGGTAAATTTGTTCGAAGTGTAAAATCTTCAATCAGTCAGTCAGTCCGTCCGTCAGTCCGTCATTCAGTCAGTCTCAGTCAGTCAGTCAGTCAGTCAGTCAGTCAGTCAGTCAGTCAGTCAGTCAGTCAATCAGTATGTCATTCAGTCAGTCAGTCAGTCAGTCAGTCAGTTGTTCAAACAAACTGAACAAACTACCTTTTGAACAACTTACCTTTTGAACAACTTGTTTTTTTTGACCAATTTACCTTTTGAACAAACTACCTTTTGAATCATTCACCAGATTTTGAACATTTTACCTTTTGAAAAATTTACCTTTTTAACAAATTGTTCAAGGTTAAATTCCAGTATAATATAGGTTCCGAGGGTAAATTGTTCGAATTTTTTTACAATTTACCCTTTGAACAAATTACTTTTTAACAAGTTACCTTTTTAACGTTTTACCTTTTATACAAATTACCTGGTTACTTGTTTAGTTTTGTCATTCAATGATGCATTTCAATTATTTTAAAAATTAATTACTATCATTTAAACACAATTGCGAATAATCTGAAGATATTCTCGTAATCTGAAAATATTCTCGTAATCTGAAAGTTTGAAAAGAACGAAAATGTCAAAAAAAAAATAGACACACTGTAATATAAAAAAGACTGTAAAAATAAAGTACAGGATGTCCCATCCTTTTGTCCCGAAGTTGACGGCTCCGCATTTGAGTTGTACTTAACTAATATGGCTGAATTTTTTTTTCGAGAATAGAGGAGTCTTTGGCAATTTGTTGATATCTACTAGAAGTTTATTCGACGTCTGTAGCAAATTTTACAAGCCATCGAAAAAATGTCAATTTTGGCCAATATTTTTTAATTATTTTTAATTTCTCGAGCATGGCACATAACGAAACAGCATTAATTACAAGGCACCATGAACATAAAATCATGGGTAATCACCACATAAAAAGGAAAAAAGAAAATAACCCGACTTGTTAACTTCTCCACTTGGGTACCACCGAGTTCTCGGCATCGTCCCATCGACGAGGCACAGCTTTCAGGGCTGCATGTTGTGTGTCCACATAAATGGCATCAATCTCTTCAGTGATAAAGAGGTCCGAAATCTCGGGACTTACGCGTACACGCCCTCCTTTGAATCACCCACAACCAGAAGTCCATCGGGGCCAGATCTGGTAGTGGTGACCACTCGAGATGGGCTCGACGAGACCTTTCCTGGCTATCGAGTCAACAGAGGAGGACTACTCCATTGGCCTGCCTGGTTACCAGATCTGACCCCACTGGACTATATGTTGTCAGGTGATTTGAAGCAGCGTATATACGCGAGGAATCCCGATAACTTGAGCCAGTTACGTCTCATTATCACTGAAGAGGTTGGTGCCATTTATGTGGACACATGCCATGCAGTCCTGGAAGCTGTGCCTCGTCGATGGGACGATGCCGAGAACTCGGTGGTACCCAAGTGGAGAAGTTAACAAGTCGGGTTATTTTCTTTTTTTCTTTTTATGTGGTGATTACCCAGTATTTTCTGTTCATGGTGCCTTGTGATTAATGCTATTTCGTTATGTGCCTTGCTCGAGAAATTAAAAACAAAAAAAAATATGGCCAAAATTGGATTTTTTTCCAATGGCTTGTAAAAATTGCAACAGACGTCGAATAAACTTCTAGTAGATATCAAACAAAATGCCAAATTTTCCTCTATTATAGAAAAAAAAATTCAGCCATATTAGTTTAGTAAAACTCAAATGCGGAGCCGTCAACATCGGGACAAAAGGATGGGACACCCTGTATAGATTGGTCAGAACTCCTCAGATGTATTCAAATGAGATGCAATCGTGTGAACACGTTGCCACGCAACTGAGTAATAAGTTTACAAAGAGGATTATTTGAACAAGTTCTTCGATATCTAAAATTAGCTTTGAAATATGTACCACGAACCCGTGTAATGCAACTCAAGTCGACGAAGTTCTAACATAACTTTAGTATACCGAAAATTTGAATCACCCGTTTAAAATTACACTGGTCATAAGGTTTCTTCATTTCGGCTAAAATGGGTCGGGAAGTTTTTTTTCTGGTTCAAGTTCCAAGAATGCATACCATGATGAGCATAGCTCTTCCTCAAAGACTGAGACTAAACGATTTAACTATCAAATGTACTGTATAGGATCAACCAGTTGCTACGCAATTGAGTCGTGTTTACTAGATAGATAAGCATTTAACCTCACATCTAACTCAACTCACAATCAGTCTGAGTTGGATTTTATGGCATACTGATCTAGTTTCACTAACACTCGTCATTTTGCCATCCACGTTTGCAGCTAGTTTCCGCCATGCAGCAGCATCGTGTTGAATTTTCTCAAGCTCTTCATTTGAGTTTTCGTTTTTATCATCCTTTTCAATAATTAAGTCAGTTATGATTTACACTAACTTTGTTGAAAATTCATAAAATAGGTCAACATAATTGAACTTTTTTTCAATTGTTACTCACCGAAGACTCCTTTCCTGCTCTACCCAATATGTTGAGAGCACCAGTAATAAGTTTTCCCATATTTCCACAAACTTCGTTTAGTACTGGGACAGTAGTTTGAGCTCCGCAACTTCCACTGATCTCTGAATTTGCTCTTTCAAACTCTGTCTTATGTTGCTTTATCTTCGCGAAAAGACTTTTTTTGTTCCCAGAAACCAGATCGTTCGCTAAATTCGGAAGGCTGAGTACTCTGAAAACAAAGGATTTTTAGTACAGGGTGTCCCATCTAACAGTCCGGGTTTGTTTCTAGAAGTAACTTTTGCAATTTTAACCGAAGTTGAACTTTGAAGTTTTTTTGTCGGTAGTCACTTCTTTTTTACGGAGTTTTTACTGTTTCAAAAAAAACATTAAATTTTTATTGGAAAAAATTTTGAAACTAGATTTTTCTGCTTATTTTTTCTCGAGGTTGTTAATGAAAAGTATGAACTCTAGTGATTCGCGAATACCTGCTCAAAAATGTCAAATCTTAGTGCAAACAGTCAACAAGTGCGTTCATCTGGTTATTTGAAAAAGTTCTTCAGGTTTACAGGAATAACAAACATGTGTCTGCGAGCTCTGTACTAAGTTTAATTTGTCTGAGATGAAGAATGACCTTGTAAGTGAGAATTATAGATCAAACGTGAAGAAAAAAGAACGAAGGAAAACCAATGTTTAACGCTAAAATGGGGGAATTCGTAAAACTGGCAAAAAAACTGAAGAATTGATTGAATTCAGTCCTGTTGGCACAAAAATTATCAGGAATTATCTTCCAACTGACGCTTACATTCTTGAAATCCGTTGAACATTGTAGAAGTTAGACGAAAAATACGACCGGATTTTCAGTGGGTACCCGGTGCAATGGTACCCCTTACACCATCGTCACACTCTAGAGTTAACAATAAATAACGTATGGTACGATGTCAGGATGAAGGATGTACCCGAGTCGAAAATTGAGCTTCTCAATTTGTTTTTTGCTGTTCTAATCTGGGTTGTGCTATTTCCTTAAATGCTCTGCTCTTGAAATGCCTTTTTATCAAACTTCTTTACAAAAAAATCAACAGGAAAAAAAAGTTCAAAATTGGACCTTTTTAGATTGCTTGTAGGTGTCAAACTTTTGGTAGGTGTCAAACAAATTGCTAAAGACTGCTCTATTCGAAAATGAAATTTCGGCTATATGGACCCAGTACAACTCAAGCACGGAGCCGTCAACATCGGCGGTTAAGGATGGGACACCCTGTACAATTGCGAAGTTCCTAACTACTTCAAAATATGAAAATAATGTTTGTATTCAGAAAAAACGCAGCGGTTGGTAAGTCTGCTGCCATGACTAAATTACACTGCATTATCAAACGTGATATGTCAACTGCCAACATTATAACAAAAAAATGACCAAACCCTACCGCACCTCTCCTCGGTTTTGCTGCCATTTCACAGATTGACTAACTTTGTTTTCAATGTTTTGGCATGAAATGCTTTAATCAACATGAGTGATTTGAAAGCTTCTTTCTTCACCATTTTTGATACTGTTAGCGGGACTCCACCGATGGCAGAAACTACAATGCACAAAGTGAAATAAGTTTTCTTCTACAGGGTGCCTAAAAAAAGCTTGGGCGTTTGAACAGTTTTTTGTGAAAATTCTAATCATGCTGTGGGAATGTGGTATAATGTATTGAATTGCACATGTTTTTGTCTAGAAAATGATGTCATATGATCAGGTTTTCAAAGTTTACAGCAGCAGCGGCATATCTTTCTCTAAAATGCGCTCCCCACGATCATGCACACGTGAATGGAGCCAGATCGTGTTTGTGGGTTTTGTTTCGCTCACTGCTTGTACGTTTGTCGGTTTTAATAACTCAATTGGGTTTTTAATGAAACAGAAGCATTGTTTTTTTTTCATCAGCTCCGCTTCAAAATAACAATTGTAACCGAAAAACAGTTTCAATGAATTCAAATTTCCATGGTTGCTTAGCGAAAAAAAAATTTAATTGACTTGTAAAATCAGGAAAAACAATCTAAAGAAACTTAAGTCAGACATTATTCTGTAGGCAAAAACATACTCTTTCGAATGCGCTATTACGAGATCTCACAACTTTTCTATAACTTTCACAGTAACTCCTCAAACGCGCATACTCTTTTTTGAGCCACCCTGTACATATGTAGAGGCTTCGTAATTCTTTATAACAAAGAAAATAGGATTTTTTCACAGCCTGTGTCACTTTAGGCCTGGGATTAGTCTTATAAACCGAACATTTTTCGGGACAAACTTTTCGAGTTTTACTTTTTTTTTAAGAATTTCTTTTCGAAAACAGGAATTTTTTTACAAAATCAAATGAAAAAGAGAGTTTTAGCCAGGCAGGGAATAAACAAAAATAAAACTATACTTATTGAAATTGTTCTACTGGAAATCCGTTTTTCGTTTTGGATTTGGGATTTCTTAAAATTAGTTACGGATACTTAATTTGCGGGAACACGTTTCTCAAAGGCATGTTAGAAAAATATATTTTATCATGATTAACCGATCAGATATTTTTTTATGAAATCAGCGAAAATCTGTGTTTAGATGATGATGTTGATTTTGTTTGTTTCATAACCTTACCGAGTTACCTTCATAAATGAAGTTGAAACTTTCATGAAACTAATTAATTCTAACGATATAAAAATACTTAATATTATGAATACTTCGAAACAAATAAGTTTTTTAGAACTTAAAAGGATAATAAAAACCCTTAGAAACGGGTCAAACTTGCTTTGAGTTCCGTTAAAATGAATAGTGTGAGCTTTATTCACAGTAACGAGTTTACTGAACATTTCTTTGACCTCAAATTGAACACTTTCAAAATGTTTTTGATACAATAATTTTTTGTCACCGATTCTTTTAGCGTTTCAAAAAATAAATTAACTAATTTAAAATAAAAAAAAAACATACAAAAATAACCATTGTTAAGATGTAGTGGAACTAATTTTTTACTTTCATTGTAAATGATGAATACCAGAATTAGATTTGAATTTTTTCTCGCCTTCTGATTAACTCGCTTGTAAACTCACCTATACCTCCAAAAATCTTGGTTACGTCAATAGACCCGATAACATCGCAGAGAGCGGCTCCTAAGAAATCGGCAAACTCCGGTTTATCCTAAATATGGGTTGTACCATGAAGAAATGTTTCTGCAACGTAAAAAGTTTATGTGGAAACACGACGAGTAAACCAACCCGTATATACTCTTTAAGTTCATCTCTAGCTGAAATCAAAGCTTCCTGCGAGGCTTGCTTTTCTTTTTCTATCTTTTCGATGGTGTCATTCAAGTATTGTTGCTGTTTTTGTAAGGCCACTCTTGTGTTTTCTGCCTTAAAACAAAATGTAAGTTAGTGAAATGAGCCATAGTTAATCGTGGAAAATTATGACAGCTGGAAATTTCTTTCGAAATGAAGCAACGCTTAGCGGACTAAATCAGGTTGTCAGGAATAAAAAAACGTATTATTGAATCTTAGTTTATTTTCGAATAACCAGTATTTTGTCCTTCTTATTCAAATCCTGCGTATTGGTGCATGCTTCTAGTATTTCATTGACTAAAAGCCCAGTTTTCGTGAACTTGTCAGTCGTGTCCTTCGCTATCTTTGCACATTCTGGTGCAATGGCTCTTAGTTTTTCGATTTGCCGCGGCAACATTCTTTTACGCATTTTCGCGTTGGGCTACACAAAAAGAACCACATAATTATTTAGAATCTGATTCAATTGATGAACATAGCCTCTAATTCGGTAAAGCACGATGTTCATCAATCATAGTGGGAAAACTCGGTGATGTCTTGAACAACTAAGTGGTTATGTAACTAACGCTTTCCATATAGGTCACGATGTCATCATACAAGTTCAAGGCTCGTTCAGTCTTTACACTGATGATTTTCATATTCTTATGGGCATGAACCAGCGATTGATGAGCCTCATTTGCAACCTACAATTGAGGAACAAAAAATTTATAAAATTATCTCCTGTACGCAGGAAAGTGAGCGGTCAAAAAACTGTAGCGGAGAAACATAGTAAAAAAGTAAGTTGTAGAGTATACTTCTATATGTTATTTAAACCTATACTTATAACACAGGGAAAAAATAACTCTATTCTTCCTTAAGACATACCTGATATCTTTTCAGCATTCTATAAAGTTAGTAAAATATTTGATCCATGGCCCTATTACTAAAGCTCTGTGCACTTCTACCCTCAGCACGCAGTCCATGCCTGCCCCATCTACGGTCACATCGTGACCGAAGATCAACGGGTCAGGCATGCCCACCGTCACACAAACCTCTACATACTTATCCGCGTTTTCCGCCTACACAGTGGGGCGGAAAACGCGGATAAGTACAGTGTCGCGATCTTTCTTATAAAAGGCTGTGCTTTTCGAACAAAGTTCATTCTCTATCCAGTTTACTTACATCTACATCACCACCAAACTTCTATCAACACAGCATCATCTTCATACGATAATTCGACAATCTTCATGGGTCGCCGTACTTCACAAGTGGACGAACCTTCTATCAACACAGCATCATCTTCATACGATAATTCGACAATTCTCCATGGTTCGCCGTAATTCACAAAAGGTCGAGTTAATTACTCTCTATTGTGAGGTTCGACACATAAGTCCGTGACTTTGAATCTCTGCTTGATATTACGTGCAGCGCTGACCGGTGATTCTGTACAACTTTACGGTTAGTAGGAAAGCAAGGCAAGTTTTTTTTCAACTTTACGTATTCTCTTCAATCCGATCGAACCATTTTTTGTTTTCTGAAACTCGGGTGGGTTCGCTCTACTCTCATGAAGACGACGTTTAAATTTACTTTATAAATTAGTTTTCGCTGAGTCATATATGTAACTCAATATCATTGTATGGAGTCCGTTTTCTACGACCTAAATAATCAGGCATCCTATTCTGGAATCATCGCATTAGCAAAAGCTGCAAAAAAGCCGAAGCGGATAGTGAAAAAGTTTCTGGCCTCCCAGCCAGTGCATAGAAGATTTCGTGTTCCCAAACGTAAGTTTAAATGAGCCCGCATAGAGGTGGACGGTGTTGGAGTTCAGTTTCAAGCTGATTTATTTGATTTGTCTAAGCTAAGCTCCCATAAATCCGGTTTCAAGTGGATTCTGCTAGTGGTTGATGCTTTCAGCCGATTTGTGAAATGTGTTCCATTAAAAAATAAGACTGGCCCTTAGACTGCCAAAGGGCTAGACACAATTGTTACTGAATTGAAATTAGAAAATCGGTTGGCTTAAGTTGTGGAGTTGGGCTCAGATTTGGGTAATGAGCTATACAACAAGTGGGCTGATGATGTTGATAAGAAGTTTTCAATAAATCACTTCCCGCTTCGGAAACAAATTAAATCGGCTCTGGCAGAAATTAGTGGTCACCATATCGTTCTAAAACTTTACAAATTTATGGAACACAAGGCTACGAAGCGGTGACTTGACGCATTGTCAGCTGTGATTATTTCAAAAAATGATCGACCCAATAAAGTTACCGCTGGATTAGCCCCCAGTCAAATAACATTTGACAATCAGAATGTCTTTAAACCTATTTTGTACCTAAAATTAGACCCATCAAAGTTTACACTCAGTGTCGGCGATCGTGTTCAAATTGTCAAAGATAAATTACCCTTTTCGAAATTTCATCATGATCATTACAAAGATAAGATTTATATAATAGCTAAACAACTTGCATACTCTGTACCCAGATACAGCTTAATTGATGAACTTGACGAACAAGAAATCGTAGGTACTTGGTATGCTGCCGAACTGCTGTTAATCAACTAGCTATACCAAGAAAGCCATTTGAATTTGGAGGTTATTTAACAAGATTTATAGGATTTTAAGCCGAAATCGCTATAAAGTACATTGCCATTACACCAACGTGGAATAATGTCAATAATCTTCACATTGAGTTGACAGATGAAGCATTGGGATCAGATAAAGCTGAGACCACAGAAATCGACGTAGACAATCTTATAGATACTGATCAAGAATCTGTCATTTTGGCTATGAGACAAAAACTAGAGTCGAAATGCAAGTGTGTAAAACAAGCTTTGCTAAAAATAATCAAATCTCCGAACAGAAAATCATTTCAGTTTAAACTTAGAAAACAGTCTGTCGTTCAATGTTCGCCAGAAATTTCTTCTTTATTGGGGTTAAAGAGTTCTATCAAAGTTTGACTTCTGATCTAGTAATCTCCATAGCATTCGAACACGAAATGAAAACTTCGTCAACTGATATCTATTACCTGAAGACTGATGAAATCGAGAGCAATTTCATGCTAGACTGTAAGCAAGACAGGATTCTAGAGATTCTGCATCTAACCGGAACAGAAACACTTGACTTTCACCCTAGCCTGGTTTACACCCTCATCGAAGCCGTCCTCCTCGAAAAGGTTAAATTTCAAACATATAATGAAAACAATGAACCGGTAATTTCAGTTATAAAGGTTGACCTCTACGTCATCGCTCATCTCCGTCGTTGTCACCGACAATGAAGACACCTAATAAGAACACGAAACAAGTCATCAATCAACGTCATTCACCATATGCTCTTAACCCAACCTCAACCGAAAGTCTGGCGCACTCCATTGATTGGGGCAGACGTTTTGCGGTTGCATCCGAAACTGAACTAATCAAACCCGAATCATTTCTTCCAGTGACCACAGGACCAACTGGAAGATCTCATATTTGTTTCACAATAAAAAGTATCCCTCACTCATTAATTGATGGTAGTAACATATTCATAGAAGTCACAATAACTTTACAACGTTTTGATGAAACTGAAAAAAGTGGATTTTAGCGGGAAGAAATTATGAAGTTGTTACACTGCCTAACCCTTCCTGTTTCATATTTGAAGACCTAAACGTAACACTCAGCGAGATTTTGCGATTAGAGCCTACGCACAAAACTTATTGTTTACAACCGAAGCTGACCGACGCACTTGGCTGGACGCCGGCATGTTAGGACTAGATACATTAATATCGGAAAACTATGTTGTATTCACGGGTAGTGCTGTATTACAAAGCCCTGGCCAGTTGCGAAGATCGTTGCTCATGGGCAAAGAAAACTACAAAGTTTACGGTAAACTAAAAAGTGACATTCTCTCATGTAGCCAACCTTCACCTGATAACGTTACGGTAAAACATCGTTTAATGATTACTGATTGTGCCTTGTATGTACCTAGAATTACTACAAATAGTATTGTTAATGTTGATCGATCATTTGACTACACCAGCTGGCAAGTTTCAGCTTACACCCATCAGCTCAATCAATCACATTTCAAGAAAGATGTTGCGATAGGCGAAACACTGCCACAAAAAGCGATTGTCGGTATGTTGACTGAAAACGCTTATAATGGAGATTATACAGAATCTAAAAAGTTTATGTTTATGCCGTTCGGTGCAGTCAACGTCCTTAGGAAATATAACAACAAACATTTGCCTTTTATTAATGGTTATGTAAACAATTGGGATGAAGATCTTTTCTGTCAAGCATATGTGGGATTGGCTACTGAATTGGGAGCCATCGATCACCCAATACAATACATGCACTTCGATAATGGTTATTGCCTGTTTGTTTTTGATTTAACTCCAAACAAACTGGTATATTTACTGGTGAAAGCAGACCATCTACAGTACAGGACAAAAAGATGTGACCAATTCGCCGAAGCTTCGGAGAGTGTGCGCGAAGCTTCGGCGAGGGGATGCTCTTCGCTGATTGGTTGGGAGCGTGGGAATTTTTGTGCGGCACTCTCCGAAGCTTCGGCAAGTGATGAATCCGATTGTTCACAGACAAATTTCTAATCTTATCGGAAATTTATGTAATGATGATTTGGTTCATTCGTATGATTGTTTTCGATAAATTGTTACAGATAATTTGAAAATTTTCGTTCGGTTATCAAATAAAGTGTCTGACATCGTTAATTATTCACTTTTATTAGAATGATTGAGCTCTGTCTTTGAGCATACCACAAGGTCAGACCCACACCTCTACAGATAGCCAAACCACCTTTATTACGCAATCTTCCTTACAGGGACATGTAAAATCAGCAAAAATAATACGGCGATGCCTGGTGGATGTTTTTAAATGCATTAATTAAGGTAATGCCATATCATCAAAGCACTGGCGGATGAACCAATCCTCCGAAGGGAGGGGAAATTCGTCAAAGAGGGGAATTGGCAGTTTTCAGGCCATTTTACCTACACCTTAGGGAACAATATTTACTTTTTGAAAACGTCAAAGGGGGGGGGGGGGGTTAATGCCACCCCTTCTCGTCCGTTAGTGAATCAAAGGTAGATCATGCGACATACAACGTTGCGATTGCGAACATCTATGTCAAAGGCGCATAGAAATGGCATGTATGATGCACGCTGGTGTATTCATAAACAGATTTAGTCTTTCACACGACAATAAAATGAAAAAAATACTAACTAAAATTTCATTTACCATTAATTGTTTTTTCACAACTGTATAGTTTCTGAGTTTCCTAAAATCCTCGCCGAAGCTTCGGAGAGTCTCACGAAAAAATTCCCACGCTCCCAACCAATCAGCGAAGAGCATCCCCTCGCCGAAGCTTCGCGCACACTCTCCGAAGCTTCGGCGAATTGGTCACATCTTTTTGTCCTGTACTGTATTAAGGTATTTTATCCGTTTCAATATCTCTCATCATCTAAAGAGACATTCGTTTCATGCTGAAGTTATGCCGGAAAGCATTAAAATAGGGCTACTCGGTTTTTTATTGCTGTTATTTCGATTCCTCGAGCATAACGCTTAGAAGAAACACAAATCTATCCCAGAAATTCTCCATCGCCCGTTCATTCTGCGGCAAATATGACAGGGCCAGTTTATCATTATCGGTTGGCGGATTCGCACAGCTCGCCGATGGCGTGTTCGTTTCGGTTCGTTGAAGTTGCAATTTTTAGAATGTATTTTTAAATTAAAACATACGTTGTTCACTCGTCGATCTGCATTCAGAATCAAGTTTTCATTTAATCTGCGTTCCTGGAGATATCAGTCGGACATAATTAGTTTAACTTGTCCAATGCTAACAGAACAAAAAAGGATTATGTAGATAACTGTCAATTCAAGTTCAACCATTTCTTAATGTATCATCAGTTGTTTCAGCTTTTCTCCATTTTGGTCACCTTCGTCACCATGCTGCTTCAATTCCAAGGTCAG
>CAXIWR010000331.1:34238-46738 GCA_964036265.1 Daptonema setosum | reverse complement strand
AGTAAACAGTCAGTACAACAGCCCATCGGATTTTTACATTGTAGTCATCATCCCTGATCAAGATGATGTCTATTTTGTAGTTCAATCACGTTCTCCCCCTAAACACCCGCACAAGTATAATTTTGGCACATATGCAAAGATTCCGTGTCTGCAGCACGGTAATCAAGAGTGAACTACGCTGCAAATGATTTCGAGAAAGAAGTTTTTTGAAAAGCGCGCGATATAAGCAGGAGCGAGGGTAAGGAGGCCGGCCGCCCCTGGACCTCCGGTCGTGCACCCACTTTTGGCCGTTGAGCCGCGCCATATTGGCTACAGGGTCTCATTGACCACCTTCCAACGACACGATGAACAGGCATAACAAAACCCTGGCATTAGCAAGCCAGATTCGATACAAGCATCCCCCCCTCAAATAACTTACAGTGCCCGATTGCAATACGAACCTGGCATTCCCACCGCTATCAAATGTTTTTAATCGGGCAAAAATAACATTTTCGGCAACAGTCAGCACTCAGCACCATCATTCCATAGGGCATCAGATAGTCAGTCACAACATCGGCGCATTCTATACGAACTGTATATTCCATACCGATTATCAAATGGCAACTAAAGGCAGGGAAAATATCGATAACAGCATTGCACAATACTGCTCTTCAAGTACCGTATTCAATCGCTCAGATTTTTTCATGTCAGCCCACCAGCTATGATTTTTTAAGTTCATTCTCAGCACATGATATCTGATTTTTTCCCCTTCAACCAACAGTTAGTGATATTTTAAATTCACTAACCTATTGCATTTTGAAAACCGCTGGGAATTTTTTTTAAGAGCACCGATAACAGCGATTTTAATTTGTTATTGCATTTGATCGTTTGATCTTTACATGGGAAAATAAAATAGCACAGAGAACGCGCCGACATTTCAAATTTTGCTGTAACTGATTTGCAGATCAAGTTTTTCCCATCACATTCTGGTAAATAAGCATTTTCAAACCACCCTTTGTCTATCTTTTCAAAGGTTAAAGTGGTGCAACAACAATTTCATAGTTGAACATATGTACATATTAAATGTACTCAACTGCTTTTTTTATTCACGCCAGCCACCATTGCACTTGCAACACGGTCACACCAGTTCACTATTTCGATTTTCACTCACATTTCAAGAACAAACTTGCATCTTCATTGGCATAGCACATACTTGAATCTTGTTGTTTTTCACTTAATGCAAAAATATCTCACGTTTGTTTGCACAATAAGCTATTAGTGTTTCAAACCACTCATTTCATTTGGTTTATACCACATAATTGTGTTTTAGACGGAAACACAATCTTTCCAATTTAGCATAAGTTGTTTATGCACTTATCTTGGTCAACTTTATTTCCTCGCTCTCCCATTTTTAAATAACGGTAGCATAACATAGTGCAAACTATTTTCAAATATTGTTTTCAGCTTCTTAATCTCGTTCCTCGCGCATACTACCGATTCTCACTCACCAACCACCAATCGGTCACCAAGCGGACACCGAGCGCCACCTTCACAATCCAGCACAAACTTGCAGAAGATAAAAGGTTAATACATTTTATTCGCAGACGATAAAAGTAAATACTTTTTTTTCTCGTAGGTTTTTTATCGTCATTCACTAACTACCCTCGCATCTATAGCATTGTACGCAGTTACCAATTTGATTTTTTATGATCACTAGAGCACACGAGAGTCAAATTAGTGAGTTAAACCGCAGTTTGAAACAAGCATTCGACGATCTTAGGAGCAAGCAGCAAGAAAACCGCAGTTTAAGAGCAGAAAATCGTGACTTAAGGCGTCAGATGGTCGACCAACCAGATCACGTGCAAGTGATACAACCTACAAGCACGCAAATAATGATGCAACAAGCACTAATTACCCCATTGCAACAAATTGGCACGTTCACAGGTGAACAAGGCGCGTCGATTAGTGAGTTTCTCGAAAAATTTGATAAGATAACTTCGGGCATTGGAATGAGCAATCAAGAGCAAGCAAAGTTATTGCGCATTTATTTGGCGGGTTTAGCCGAGAGCAAATATAAAGCTTATTCACCAGCAGTCAAGGCAGACTATCAGCAACTATATACGCAACTAATTACTGATTTTAAGCAACCTGAACAAGCAGTCGCATCGGCCAGATCATTTTTCGAACGCAAACAGCAACCTCATGAAACTGTCGCTGCTTTTGCACAAGCGCTATCATCATTGCACAGTAAGGCATACGGACCAGCAGCAAATGACATCGTGTTACGTGATCGCATACTACAAGGAGTGAACAAGCAACTACAGCAAGCACTAGTCTATGTTGACACTATTCCAGACAATGTGCAAGAAACCATCGCATTGTTGCAACGCATAGAGAGTAGGCACAATATTTTGCAAATGCATGAAATCAAAGACGAAGTGCAAGCCTTTGCTGCCTACAAGCACGATCCAGAGCGGTCAGCAAACGATAAGTTAGTTGAGCGCATTGATAAATTGGCAAAAGACATACAGCATTTAATGGCATCTTCACCGCGCACACAGATTAGCACACAAAACAAGCAAATTCAATGTTATTACTGCGGTAAAATCGGTCACGTTCAACGTGACTGCCGCTCGAAACGCTTTGACAGCATGAAAAGCAATCAGCAATATTTTAATTCGCCGAAACAGCAACAATTGCAAAATAACCAGTCACATGGCACGTATTTTGCTCCACATGACCCGCGCACATCTCAACGCTCAAATTACCGCACTCAACAGCAACCACCTGATACATATCACAACCAACAACCACAAATGTACTGCAATGATGAGCAACAAGGCAATTATAGGGCACATCCACACTCACCAGTGAACTCGCAACGTCATCAGCAAGCATTCAGCGCAGTTCAAAATGACATTTCATTCGATGCAAACGATTATAATCCCGATGAGAAAAATCTTATTGATTTTAGAAATGAGGCATTTTACGCAGAAATTGACACTTCAGCACAATAGAAGGTTTTGAGCACGAATTGGCAGACGTCATAAACCTTTCATCTTCAGCCTTCGGAACTTTTGTTTCAGAACCGGTGCAAGTTATTAGCAACATTCTTGTTGGCATTTTAGTAAAAGCAGCTATTATAGTCTTGAGCTATTTAGGCGTGCAACGGAAACTTGGCAAGAAATTTTGCAAATGCATACCATGTCACAAACTTACACGCAGGAAGAATAATGCACCTGATACAGCAATTGAACAAATTTCAGTCAGGTACATACATAGCCAAAACCTTGAGAAAATACACTGCAAGTATGATGAGTAGAATCGCATTGACGGCATCAACAACGGCAGCAAATGTTTATACCAGCAGCTAACAGAAGCAACAATGACTTGTATAAATGTAACTTCTCTAACTGTGTTTCACTTTCAAATGTACTATGTCTTAATTAACATATTATTATCACACATAATTTTGATTAAATCGTCATAAAATTTTTAAATTTACCAGTAATATATTGCCATTATAAGTTTGAATTATTTTTTCGCAATAACTTTGAAAACATTAATTTAATTTTAAAAAATAATTTTTAAACGTGTGATTCAATTAAAATATTTTAATTTTAAAATCTTGATTTAATTATGTACATACATATCACCATACCATCATCATAACATTATCGTCGAACATTCGCTGTCATATCTCTCAACATTCGCTGTCATATCGCCGAACATTCGAAGTCATATCGCCGAACATTCGCTGTCATATCGCCGAACATTCGCTGTCATATCGCCGAACATTCGCTGTCATATCTCTCAACATTCACTGTCATATCGCCGAACATTCGCTGAACATTCGCTGAACATTTCGCCGTTCACATCATTTACAGACATTTCGCCGTCAATCAACAATAATTGAACTCTTGCCGCCATCATACATATGTACATAATAACTAATGTATTCATTATCGTGATTCATTTTATTTCATTATTTCTTTCTCATTTTACATTCATGTTTTTCCATACTAACATGCAAGATATGCTTTTATAGTAGCACCTTAATTATGTAGAACTCTAGCAACGAGGGCGTTGCTTCTCAAGCAAGTAGCAAGTGATACGGGCATTATCTTAAGCAAGTATTATTAGGTTTACGGTAGCCATCTGGCATCAAATACCGTAATCAATTAATAGGCGGAGCATTCAATCCAGCGCAACCAACCAGCTGAGCGATAGATAAAAAACCATGGCATATACATAAACTAGCAGCAACGCACTTTACAGTCAGTTGCACCGGCATTAGCGTTTTACACTTCAGTCGCAGTTACAGTCGCGCGCTCACTGGCATATGTACATATCACGCGCATAGCACAGCATGTATGTATGCAGACAGGGCAAGTACATTATGTATCGCATACATAACACATAACTGCACGGCATAGATTGGGCATATTACTACACTAATCTCTTGTCTCTTATTCTGTATTTAACACATTCTACTTTCAGTAATCCTTATTTTAATATCTCGTTCGGTTAATTAATATCTCACTAACTCATTCATTAAATTACATAATATTATAATAATAGCAACTTCAATAAAGCCTTGAGATATAAGGCTCTTCAAAGTATTATTATGTTGGTATTCCGGCTGTTTGTAAAGCATTTAACGCATAGAACTTAAGCTATTAGGTTAGGCAACTATAGGATATAAGATAGCAAATATGTTACGACGGGTAGTTAACAGTTTAAGTAAGATACCCCGTAACAATACTCACTGCGTACACTAACTGTTTTTTGTGAACCAACAAAAAGCATGTACTAAAACAACAACTGTATGTACCCAATAACCACATATGTACATACATACCAATAACAGTGTGTGTTTCCACAATAATGTGCCAACTGTGTGTATTCCTGATGGCTTCAATAATAATGAGCATTTACAATACGGACCTACCCAATAACCTCGTATATACCGAAAAACATTTATGTATACAAGATAACCGATCAATTAACCGCATTCAAACAACTTCAAATGTCAAACTAACTGCACATGTACATACGGACTAATAACGAATTTGTCGCACCAAATCAACACTTTTATGCACGATAACCACTCACAAGATTGTACCAACAACATTTCATGATATACCCAATAAATGTACGAACCAACAACCGTTGATGTTCCCAATAATTATTTATGCACCCCTTAAACTGCTAAACAGGCTCATCCGCGCAAGTGCCAATCTCAACTCACTGCACGTTCAAGTTTACGTCAGCGTCGTTCCTAACACCCCCCCCCCCCCAATCTTGCCACGTTCTGGTGCACTCAATTAACAAATGTGCCACAACCACCGTCACCCAACCCAATCACGACGCATTACTCAAAAACTTAACACTAACAAAACAACGCATCGCGCCTGTCTGTCTGAAAAAGGGGCATCAATTTATCAACCTGTCACAAAACGACCAACACAAGTTTCCCCCGACGCATCGAGTGGGAAAACAAACAACCAAAAATCTGGGGACCGAATGATTCTTAAAAAGGGTAAACACACTATTGAATGACTGTTTGTTTGATTATCAAAACACACACACAAAACTTACAATTGTTTATTTGAAATAACACGTTAAGGTGTGAAACCTATTAGTTGAACAAATAATTTACTGTAAAACTAACAAATTTGCGCAACAAGCTATTTGTTCTCATCGTAACTCATTTCCTCTTAAGACATATTACTGAAAATGTCCCGACTGGTGATCCGATCAAAAATCACCAAAACCATCAGTCGGTTAACCCAACTAATCACCAACATTGACCTAACAACACCACTGGTGGATGACACGCGACCCTTGCATGAACAACTAGAGGAGATAATAGCCTCCGGTGCCCGGCTACAGGCGGCCCGGGCCAGTATCGAGATGCAGCTCAGTACGCTGCAGAAAAACGACGAATCCTACGTAACATGGATTGATCAGTTAGACCCAGCTAACGCCACTAATGAGGCTGATGATTACGACACTTTCACTAACCAACCCAATGGTTTCAATGAAACCATTGCAAACGCTGAAGATATGTTAGTCGAAGTCATTCGACTTTCGGCCGAGGCTAAACAGCTTCAGGGAGTGATCAAACACTCTATTGACATGAGCATGAAAAATGACACCCGAACTAACACCCCTGACCCGAACGGCCCACAAACAACTAACGTGCCTAACCCATCTTCATCTAACACAGTTGCATTGCAAGCACTACCAATGAAAGAGTTTACAGGCAAACTCCATGATTACATGGAATTTATGGAAACTTTTAGGGCAGTTGTTGACGGTAACCAGAAACTCCCCGATGTCCTCAAGTTCCGTTACCTGAAAGCCTACCTCTCTGGCCCACCCCTGACCCTGCTCAACGGACTCTGTCCGTCCAGTGCTACATATCATGAAGCTCTCGACATACTCGAGAAGGAGTATGGCAACAAAGGAAGGATCATCGACTACCTGTTCCATGAGTTGGAGAACTATCAACCGAATGACTACTCCAATCATGAGCTCTGGATGATGTCCAACCATCTAGAAGCCATGCTGCGACAACTGAAGTCTTTTGGTCAAGATGTAGAAAGTGATGGTCCACGCCACCTCCTCAGTGGAATTCTCGTCAACAAAGTACCGGCAAACGTACTTATGCGCATGACCAACAACAGGCCACTTAACGAACGTGACCAGACATGGCCTCCGTTTGAATTCTGCCAGAATCTGCGATATCTCATCCGCGTCGAGGAACGAGTCCAGTCGCGGAACGCAGATACAATGCAAGCTATGAACTGCGATGTCTACAGTTACCCGGAATTGAACAATGAGCCCTCAGATTGGACCCCATACGCACACCCTTACGTCTACGACGACGAACATGCATCTAACATGTCTATCATGCATCATGAACCAGATCACCACTCATATGTGCCTCCATCTATTACATACCGCCATCCGAAAACACCAACCTGTGCTTTCTGCAATAACAGACATTACTCGGACCAGTGTGATACGTATACCACTGTGGCGGATCGTCAATATCAATGCCAATTGCAAAATCGGTGCTTTCGATGTTTATCACCACATCACAACGGACCGTGTCTGCGTATACGGAACTGCTATCATTGCAATAGCCCAGGTCATCATAGCTCCATGTGTCACATCAGGATCAGTGACCAAATGGAGTACCCTGCCGAGCCGACACCCTGTCAATTCACGGAATACGATGAGCTCCCTGAACCCGATGTTCATACTACATACGTGACTGACGAGAGAGATCAATATGTACATGAACCAACAAATATTTCGATGTGCCAACTGATGCTTTCACATCCACGTGTCGAACCAGTCAATGCCAAAAATACGAACATTTATACTGTCATGCAGACTCCCGAGGTCCACTGCAAACAGCAGCATGCAACTTTTGAAGATGACTCTGAAGCCTGTGGCACAACAAACGAACACCATAATGTCCATACTGATGTTCTTTCCAGCTATGAACAAACAGGTGTAACAGACCTGCTGACTCCACCAGTCGCTCCACCGCCGAACAAGACTGATCATTCAAACGTCGAGTTCTGTCATGATGAACATTCAATCAAATTCGATATTACCTCACAGGCAGATGATAACACTCTGGCCGATTTACCCATCCGCCCCATCAACGATGAACAATTTGTCATCAATCACATTCAATCAACCGGGCGTCCACTGACGTCTGATTGGGCACATTGCAACATGCCCAATGAAGCAGAGTTCAATAAAGTTGTCGATGAAGCCAATGCCGACGTCTACACACCAGGTCATGATGTACATATATGAACCAGACATCGTGCATACCACCGATAAAATGTACCTGATTGACCCGAAGAAGGCACAACGTGAACACGATAATGTCAACAATGATCAGTTGGTTCCGCTTAATCATCTGAAAACCGACACACCGTATGTTGATGACTGCGATGAAAGAACGTCATCAACTCTACCCTGGCTCTAACCAAACCCATGAAGACACTGCCTCACGATTAATTTTCATCGTTTAAATTACGACTGTCACATCATCACAAGCTAACATCACGTTCACCACCTCCCCATCCGATTTCGTCATCACTGTCAGAATGACAAACTCAACCGCCATATGTGGCATCATCTACCACTGCTTTTGTGTATCGCCTATCCGCTCATATGTGGCATCATTTTTAGTATGCACCAGACATAAATTGTGCATAACGATCGATCACATGATACCGTGACACTGATATGGATTGTGCCAAATATGTACCAGTGTTGACAGTAACCCTGTTGCACTGCATCAAAGAAAGACCATGTTGATTTAATCTACGTCTCTCAACATCCAACAAACCCCATACCTCTCCCCATTCAACAAACCCTACCCCATTAGCGTTCACCCCAACCCTCAACACCCCCACAACCACCCCCCCCCCCCTTCTCAAACAGCCCTCTCCCGTCTCATCATCGCTCAACATTGAGCTTACCCATGCCCTCCTATCCCAATTCCGTCCAAGTCCTACACCTCTGAATGTCCAAGTGAATCCTACCCCTTCCTCCCGTTCGTCAACATCATCCATGCTCCGCCAACGTTGTGCCAACGCCGTGTGCCAGTACCCGATCGAATTAGTGCCGAGCCAGTGTGCGATCGCATAACCAACAACCAATCTATCAAGCCGTCGAAGAATTCCGTGAGCATAGGATTTTATAGTTTTCTATTTTTCGTGTTTAATAGACCTCTTTAGTCTAGATTGATCAATCTACCCTAATTTTATGGGTCATTTTATAAGTTATTATGTAAGGTTTGTAAGCAATCGTGATATTGTTCAACTCATGTACTTTGAAAGTTTAAACTAATTAGTTTCTTCACCTCGTTCTCAATTCAATTTACCATTTCGTCAATAAAACCACATCACAACTTTAAAACTACAACATCATATTTGTCATAACTTCAAGTATTTCATCCCTTTCATGCAGACTCAGTCTGACTGACAATCACGCTCGATCAACAGAGCGGTCACATTATTATTCAATCTCGCCATACGTGTCATACTCACCAAAAAACAAAACTATTTTCACATGGCCTCAACGTGACGTTACTGAAATAGCCACTTGCAATTGTCACAAATTAGCTAAAGTGTACACCTTTGAGTCAATGCCACCAATATGTATGTTATATTACTGTTCATCTCTGTTTTCATTTTTCTTAGTTTTTCATATATCATATATATTCCGCTGTCCCTACCATAGAATTTTTTTCATTTTTTCTCTCATCCTCTCCCACCTGTTCCCATTACGTAGAGTAGCATTTTTTTCTTGTTTCTCCTTCCGCTCGCTGTCTCACATTTATGTAACCTCCCTTTCCCAATAAGTCGTCTCTTAACCACAGCGCTTAACGCTATTTATTTGTAATTTCTCTATGGCGGCTTTGGCACCACTTTTCGGCGGGCCCAGTGTCGCATACGCGAGAGGACGTGAGCTGTGGGTTTGGGTGTGTTCTAACACTCAGCCGACAGCAAGCGTTCGACTCAAGTATGTAGCACTGTGGCGCGCCGGAAGGCGGCGCCAAAGTGTGCCCGTAAATATGAGGATTCCACCTCGGAATCCTCAGTGTGCAATAAATCTGGAACTAAAGGAAACACTCGGCCACCATACACTCACTCTTTAACTCATTCACTCAGATTGCGCATCCGAGTGATGGTGTAAAAAGCACACTGTATTTGTCTGCTGCAATGATTCTTTTTGTGCCCGTTCTATTCGTCATTTACATAATTCTGGTTCTCAAGGCCCGCAAGCAAGTTAGTGAGTGCGGGAGTACGTGAGTGAGCGAGTGAGCGAGTTAGTGAGCAAATGAGAAAAAGAGTAAGTGAGTGAGTTAGTGAGTGAGTGAGTCAGTGAGTGAGAGTGAGTGAGTGAGTGAGTAAGTGAGTGAGTGAGTGAATGAGTGAGTTAGTGAGTGAGTGATTGAATGAGTAAGTGAGTGAGTGAGTGAGAAAGTTATTATTCTAGTTCAAGTGTGGGCACTTTCTAATCCAATGTCTCATATTTAGAAACGACTGGCCACTGGCGACAACGGAACTGCAACGCGAAAAATTATGAAAACTGTTTTACAGGTTTTTTAGTCACCCACTCACCACTCACTCACTCACTCACTCACTCACTCACTCACTCACTCACTCACTCACTCACTCACTCACTCACTCACTCACTCACTCACTCACTCACTCACTCACTCACTCACTCACTCACTCACTCACTCACTCACTCTCTCATTCATTCACTCTGTCAGTCAACCACTCACTCAATCACTAACTCACTCACTCACTCACTCAATCACTAACTCCCCACTACTGTAACTCACAACTCACTCACTAACCAAATTCAGCAAACACTGATTGGTTTGTTCTTGGTGACTGTTCTGTTGGTCGAAGTCATGTTCAACCTTTCAAATCAAGTCGTCTTCTTGGTGACTCAGGTTATTCAGTCAGTCAGTCAGTCAGTCAGTCAGTCAGTCAGTCAGTTAGTCAGTCAGTCAGTCAGTCAGTCAGTCAGTCAGTCAGTCAGTCAGTCAGTCAGTCAGTCAGTCAGTCAGTCAGTCAGTCAGTCAGTCAGTCAGTCAGTCAGTCAGTCAGTCTGTCATTCAATTAGTTATTCAGTCAGTCAGTCAGTTAGTCAGTTTCTCAGTCAGTCAGTCAGTCAGTCAGTCAGTCATTCAGTCAGTCAGTCAGTCAGTCAGTCAGTCATTCAATTAGTTATTCAGTCAGCCCATCAGCTAAAATTACAACATCATAGTTTTCGTTAAAGTTCTGTATTTTTCAGGTATACATTAACGCCAGCATCACTGCGGTTATAACTCCAATTTTTTCTAACGTGTTTATTTATAGCAACGCAGTCATAGCTCTTGGTTGGTTCAATCAGTCAGTCAACCAGTTAGTTAGTTAGACAGACCGGAAGTCTATCAGTCAGTCAGTCAGTCAGTCAGTCATTCAGTTAATTAGACAGGCTGCAAGTCTATCAATCCATCAGTCAGTCTTTCACAAACTTTTCAGTAAGTAAGAAAATCAGTCAGTCAGTCAGTCAGTCAGTCAGTCAGTCAGTCAGTCTGTCAGTAAGTTTCTTTTTCAGCATTAGGCAAAGGGATCAGACGCGAGTTCATAAAAACATTTACATTTGTGTTTCCTGACAAAAGCACAACCGTACAATCAACTGCAAATACAAATCGCAACCACCAGCCAATTAAACACAGATGAAAAACAACAACAACAACAACAACAACAACAACAACAACAACAACAACAACAACAAAAACGCTGTTCGGTATTTGGAATTTTCTAAAAAACTTGTGTACCTCATCCGTTTGTAAGTTATTTTCGTGTGTTCCCACTGTTTAAGTCAACAAAACTATAACAAAGTCTTGTGAAACGCAGAAGAGTAGAAAGTAATCGTGTAAATAAAAGTGTGAAACGTTGTCTCTAAATGATCATTAATATTTTTTATCACTCAAATCATGTTTCGCGGTTATTTTGGGAAATCTTGTGATGCGGCGTTGTTCGTCGAAGTCTGTCATCAAATTTCTTAGTTTGTCTTTCACTCAATGATAGAGAAATGAGTCAGTCAGTCAGTCAGTCAGTCAGTCAGTCAGTCAGTCAGTCAGTCAGTCAGTCAGTCAGTCAGTCAGTCAGTCAGTCAGTCAGTCAGTCAGTCAGTCAGTCAGTCAGTCAGTCAGTCAGTCAGTCAGTCAGTCAGTCAGTCATTCAGTCAGTCAGTCAGTCAGTCAGTCAGTCAGTCAGTCAGTCAGTCAGTCAGTCAGTCAGTCAGTCAGTCAGTCAGTCAGTCAGTCAGTCAGTCAGTCAGTCAGTCAGTCAGTCAGTCAGTCAGTCAGTCAGTCAGTCAGTTAGTCAGTCAGTCAGTCAGACAGTCATTCAATCATATGTCAGTTTCCAACCTTGACGTTGGTCTAATTAGACTTTGAAATGACATCCTCGACAGCGATAGCGTGAACCTTTCTGCTTCTCGGTTTTACATGGCGATGAAAAAGCAGACACGGTGCGTATATGAGGGCAAAGCCAGCTGATATGTAGAGCATTCTAAACATTACCATATCTGTTAGACAGACAGACTGACTGACAGACAGATAGACAATCATACATAGAAACGTAAATTTCATTTAACTTTTTTTTATATTAATGTTGTGTTTAAAACTTTCAGCTTTCAAGTTAACCATTTCTCTTTTTATACCTACACTATCAAATATTTTACAATGTGTTGTTGTTTTCTCGTTTCTACGTTGTGTACTGTATGTGCTATAAGTAAAAAAGTTCTATGTCGAAGTGTTTTTCATATTGCATCAGTGTAAAAAACCAGAAAATCAAAACTGAAGACTAGTCAACATGTAAAAAAAAGTTCATACATAGTCAGTGGACCAACCCGCTAAATGTGACGTATTCAACAAGAGCTCCAGCAAATGTTGCTGAAAATCAGACTGACTGACT
>CAXIWR010000331.1:0-34038 GCA_964036265.1 Daptonema setosum | reverse complement strand
AGACGGGTCGAGATACTTCTAAATCTAGATGAAAAAAGGGTAGGGTTGGGAAAATACCTAGCAGAATCTCCATACCCTACCCCTTTTCTTATTTTGCTGTTCAACTTCAAACCATTCGCTTAAGGCTCCGGCTTAGGCTTAGTTCCGAGCTTGGAACTTAGGCTTAGGCTTAGGAATGAACTTTGGCTCATTATTAGGCTTAGGCTTAGGTATATGACCAATTTGAAAAACTTGAAGATGAAAAAAGGGTAGCTTATGGAAATCTGCGTGACTGACTGACTGAGAGACTGACATAGGGAGTGAGTGAGTGAGTGAGTGAGTGAGTGAGTGAGTGAGTGAGTGAGTGAGTGAGTGAGTGAGTGAGTATAGTGAGTGAGTGAGTGAGTGAGTGAGTGAGTGAGTGAGTGAGTGAGTGAGTGAGTGAGTGAGTGAGTGAGTGAGTGAGTGAGTGAGTGAGTGAGTGAGTGAGTGAGTGAGTGAGTGAGTGAGTGAGTGAGTGAGTGAGCGAGTGAGTGAGTGAGTGAGTGAGTGAGTGAGTGAGTGAGTGAGTGAGTGAGTGAGTGAGTGAGTGAGTGAGTGAGTGAGTGAGTGAGTGAGTGAGTGAGTGAGTGAGTGAGTGAGTGAGTGAGTGAGTGAGTGAGTGAGTGAGTGAGTGAGTGAGTTATGGTGGCCGAGAGGTTTCTTTAGTTCCGCAGTTTATTGCACACTGAGGATTCCGAGGTGGAATCCTCATATTTACGGGCACACTTTGGCGCCGCCTTCCGGCGCGCCACAGTGCTACATACTTGAGTCGAACGCTCGCTGTCGGCTGAGTGTTGGAACACACCCAAACCCACAGCTCACGTCCTCTCGCGTATGCGACACTGGGCCCGCCGAAAAGTGGCGCCAAAGCCGCCATAGAGAAAATTACAAATAAATAGCGTTAAGCGCTGTGGTTACGAGACAACTTATGGGGGTGGGCGGTTACATAAATGTGAGACAGCGAGAGCGGAAAGAGAAACAAGAAAAAAAATGCTACTCTACGTAATGGGGACGGATGGGAGAGGATGAGAAAAATAAAAAAAATATATGGTAGGGATAGCGGAATAAAAATGTGAAAAAAAACTTAGAAAAATAAAACAGAGATTAACAGTAATATAACATACATATTGGTGGCTTTGACTCAAAGGTGTACACTTTAGCTAATTTATGACAATTGCAAGTGGCTATTTCAGTAACGTCACGTTGAAGCCATGTGAAAATAGTTTTGGTTTTTGGTGAGTATGACGCATATGGCGAGGTTGAATGATAATGTGACAGCTCTGTTGATCGAGCGTGATTGTCAGACTGAGTCTGCATGAAGTGTATGATATGTAAGAAGTTATGAAGAATATGATGTTGTAGGTTTAGGTTTGTGGTTTGGTGTTATTGACGAAATAGTAATTTGAATTGAGAACGAGGTGAAAAAACTAAGAAGTTTAGACTTTCAGAGTAAATTAGATGAATAATGTCACGATTGCTTACAAACCTTACAAAAAATAACCTACAAAATAACCTATAAAAGCTAGGGTAGATTGATCAATGTAGACTAATGAGGTCTATTAAAAACAAAAAATATGACACTATAAAATCCTATGCTCACAGAATTCTTCGACGGCTTGATAGATTGGTTGATGGTTATGCGATCGCACATTGGTTCGGCACTGGATCGGCACTGGTACGGATACTGGAACACGGCGTTGGCACAACGTTGGCGGAGCATGGATGATGTTGACGAACGGTAGGAAAGGGTAGGATTCACTTGGACATTTAGAGGTGTCGGATTTGGGTCAGGAGGGCATGGGTAAGCTCGAATTTGAGCGATGATGAGACGGGAGGGAGGTGATGGAGGGGAGGGGAGTGGGGTGGGTGGTTGTGGGGGGTGTTGAGGGTTGGGATGAGTGCTGACGGGCTAGGGTTTGTTGGATGGTGAGGGGTTTGGGGTTTGCTGGACGTGGAGGGGGTAGAGTTGTCGGATGTTGAGGGACATATGTAGGTTTATTCAACCCGGTTACTGTCTACAATGGTATTTGGCATCATATGAGTGTCACGGTATCATGTGATTGATCGTTATGCACAATTTATGTCTGGTGCATACTAAAAATGATGCCACATGAGCGGATAGGCGATACACAAAGGCAGTGGTAGATGATGCCACATATGGCGGTTGAGTTTGTCATTCTGACAGTGATGACGAAATCGGATGGGGAGGTGGTGAACGTGATGTTAGCTTGTGAGGATGTGACAGTCGTAATTTAAACGATGAAAATTGTTCGTGAGGCAGTGTCTTCATGGGTTTGGTTAGAGCCAGGGTAGAGTTGATGACGTTCTTTCATCGCAGTCATCGACATACGGTGTGTCGGTTTTCAGATGATTAAGCGGAACCAACTGATCATTGTTGACATTACCGTGTTCACGTTGTGCCTTCTTCGGGTCAATCAGGTACATTTTATCGGTGGTATGCACGACGTCTGGTTCATATACATCATGACTTGGTGTGTAGACGTCGGCAATGGCTTCATCGACAACTTTATTGAACTCTGCTTCATTGGGCATGTTGCAATGTGCCCAATCAGACGTCAGTGGACGCCTGGTTGATTGAATGTGATTGATGACAAATTGTTCATCGTTGATGGGGCGGATGGGTGAATCGGCCAGAGTGTTATCATCTGCCTGTGAGGTAATATCGAATTTGATTGAATGTTCATCATGACAGAACTCGACGTTTGAATGATCAGTCTTGTTCGGCGGTGGAGCGACTGGTGAAGTCTGCAGGTCTGTTACAACTGTTTGTTCATAGCTGCAAAGAACATCAGTATGGACATTATGGTGTTCGTTTGTTGTGCCACAGGGTTCAGAGTCATCTTCAAAAGTTGCATGCTGCTGTTTGCAGTGAACCTCGGTATGCATGACAGTATGATTGTTCGCGTTGTTGTCATTGATTGGTTTGACACGCGGATATGAAAGCATCAATTGGCACATCGAAACATTTGTTGGTTCATGTACATATTGACCTGTATCGCCAGTCACATATGTAGTATTGGAATTGGGTTCAGGGAGTTCATCGTATTCCGTGAATTGACAGGGTGTCGGCTCGGCAGGGTACTCCATTTGGTCACTGATCCTGATGTGACACATGGAGCTGTGATGACTTGGGCTATTGCAATGATAGCAGTTCCGTATACGCAGACACGGTCCGTTGTGATGTGGTGATAAACATCGAAAGCACCGATTTTGCAATTGGCATTGATATTGGCGATCCGCCACAGTGGTAGACGTATCACACTGGTCCGAGTAGTGTCTGTTATTGCAGAAAGCACAGGTTGGTGTTTTCGGATGGCGGTATGTAATAGATGGAGGCACATATGAGTGGTGAGCTTGTTCATGATGCATGATAGACATGCCAGGTTCAAGTTCGTCATCGTAGACATACGGATATGCATATGGTGTCCAGTTTGAGGGCTCATTGTTCGATTCCGGGTAACTGTAGACATCGTAGTTCGCAGCTTGCATTGTATCTGCGTTCCGCGAATGCACTCGTTCGTCGACGCGGATGAGGTATCGCAGATTCTGGCAGAATTCAAACGGAGGCCATGTCTGGTCACGTTCATTGAGTGGCCTGTTGTTGGTCATGCGCATAAGTACGTTTGCCGGTACTTTGCTGACGAGAATTCCACTGAGGAGGTGGCGTGGACCATCACTTTCTACATCTTGACCAAAAGACTTCAGTTGTCGCAGCATGGCTTCTAGATGGTTGGACATCATCCAGAGCTCATGATTGGAGTAGTCATTCGGTTGATAATTCTCCAACTCATGGAACAGGTAGTCCACGATTCTTCCTTTGTTGCCATACTCCTTCTCGAGTATGTCGAGAGCTTCATGATACGTAGCACTGGACGGGCAGAGACCGTTGAGCAGGGTCAGGGGTGGGCCGGAGAGGTAGGCTCTCAAGTATCGGAACTTGAGGACATCGGGGAGTTTCTGGTTACCGTCAACAACTGCCCTAAAAGTTTCCATAAATTCCATGTAATCGTGGAGTTTGCCTGTAAACTCTTTCATTGGTAGTGCTTGCAATGCAACTGTGTTAGATGAAGATGGGTTAGGCATGTTAGTTATTTGTGGGCCATTCGGGTCAGGAGTGTTAGTTTGGGTGTCATTTTTCATGCTCATGTCAATAGAGTGTTTGATCACTCCCTGAAGCTGTTTAGCCTCGGCCGAAAGTCGAATGACTTCGACTAACATATCTTCAGCGTTTGCAATGGTTTCATTGAAACCATTGGGTTGGTTAGTGAAAGTGTCGTAATCATCAGCCTCATTAGTGGCGTTAGCTGGGTCTAACTGATCAATCCATGTTACGTAGGATTCGTCGTTTTTCTGCAGCGTACTGAGCTGCATCTCGATAGTGGCCCGGGCCGCCTGTAGCCGGGCACCGGAGGCTATTATCTCCTCTAGTTGTTCATGCAAGGGTCGCGTGTCATCCACCAGTGGTGTTGTTAGGTCAATGTTGGCGATTAGTTGGGTTAACCGACTGATGGTTTTGGTGATTTTTGATCGGATCACCAGTCGGGACATTTTCAATAATATGTCTTAAGAGGAATTGAGTTACGATGAGAACAAATAGCTTGTTGCGCAAATTTGTTAGTTTTACAGTAAAATATTTGTTCAACTAATAGGTTTCAAACCTTAACGAGTTATTTCAAATAAACAATTGTATTGTAAGTTTTGTGTGTGTGTTTTGATAATCAAACAAACAGTCATTCAATAGTGTGTGTCCCTTTTTAAGAATCATTCGGTCCCCAGATTTTTGGTTGTTTGTTTTCCCACTCGATGCGTCGGAGGAAACTTGTGTTGGTCATTTAGTGACAGGTTGATGTATTGATGCCCCTTTTTCAGACAGACAGGCGCGATGCGTTGTTTTGTTAGTGTTCAGTTTTTGAGTGATGCGTCGTGATTGGGTTGGGTGACGGTGGTTGTGGCACATTTGTTAATTGAGTGCACCAGAACGTGGCAATATTGGGGGGGGGGGGGGTGTTAGGAACGACGCTGACGTAAACTTGAATGTGCAGTGAGTTGAGATTGGCACTTGCGCGGATGAGCCTGTTTAGCAGTTTAAGGGGTGCATAAATAATTATTGGGAACATCAACGGTTTTTGGTTCGTACATTTATTGGGTATATCATGAAATGTTGTTGGTACAATCTTGTGAGTGGTTATCGTGCATAAAAGTGTTGATTTGGTGCGACAAATTCGTTATTAGTCCGTATGTACATGTGCAGTTAGTTTGACATTTGAAGTTGTTTGAATGCGGTTAGTTGATCGGTTATCGTGTATACATAAATGTTTTTCGGTATATACGAGGTTATTGGGTAGGTCCGTATTGTAAATGCTCATTATTATTGAAACCATCAGGAATACACACAGTTGGCACATTATTGTGGAAACACACACTGTTATTGGTATGTATGTACATATGTGGTTATTGGGTACATACCGTTGTTGTTTTAGTACATGCTTTTTGTTGGTTCACAAAAAACAGTTAGTGTACGCAGTGAGTATAATGGAGTCGTTATTGGGTCAATTGGGATTGCTGTGACCACACATTAGTTGACATTATGCATACACAAATAAGAAGTTAACAAATGGAACAAGTACATAAACGTTGTTTTGGTTATGTAGATCATACACACACGAGAGCAAGTTGACTCGTGGTTATAAAGTTACATATTTGTTAGTCAAAATGACAGCTGCAATATTAATTCATGAACAGAACACAAAACAAATATTTGTATTAGTTTGTGTTATTGTTTTAGTGACAGGAGTGTTAAGTCAAAATTAAAACGGATTGGCCATACGCAAACCAACAGAGTTCAGGTTTTTGTTTTTGTTTTGAGATTGGGCATGGACATATGGAGATTTCTGACAGTTGTTTTTTGGAACCAAAGAAACAGGGGGCCAGGCCAGGGGAGATTGAAAACGATTGGGTAGCCGAGTCCTAGCAGAAGATTTTTCAATCGGTCTGTGTCGGAGCAGCGAGGGGGGCGACTGCCTGGGGTTGACAGTAAGGGGGATTAAAGCCGATTTTAAGTCGAATCAGCTTGGAGGGGAAAGTTTTCGGTTCACAAGACAGGGTTGAGTGTGCTTCGTTTCCAAAGGTTGCGAGAAGAATTTAGACAGCGGATGCCATATGGTGGCCGAGAGGTTTCTTTAGTTCCGCAGTTTATTGCACACTGAGGATTCCGAGGTGGAATCCTCATATTTACGGGCACACTTTGGCGCCGCCTTCCGGCGCGCCACAGTGCTACATACTTGAGTCGAACGCTCGCTGTCGGCTGAGTGTTGGAACACACCCAAACCCACAGCTCACGTCCTCTCGCGTATGCGACATGAGTGAGTGAGTGAGTGAGTGAGTGAGTGAGTGAGTGAGTGAGTGAGTGAGTGAGTGAGTGAGTGAGTGAGTGAGTGAGTGAGTGAGTGAGTGAGTGAGTGGATATTCCAACGTACTTAATGCACTAGAATACCATAGAGTCACCACGATCACAAGTATAGTCGACAAAAAAGCTTTCATTCCTTTCATTTTTCGGGAATCTTCAACTCAGCCGCCTTCCTGCTTCATTGGTTAAAATCCTGAATTTGATTAATTTTTAACCCGATTTATTCTCGAGTTATAGAACTTCAAAGTTGGGAAGTTCTCTGCATAAAGATGCAAGAGTTTTGGCAATGCCTGTGATGTAAGTTTTTGTGAAATGGGGGTTAAAGATAGAAAAAGAAATATCTGTCTTCATCCGACTAGAACGAATGTATGTGGCTCCGTCAAGCTACGCTGGCTAATTAATCATGCTCTGAGCTCGGCTTGGCGTTTCCAGATCCAGATTACATTAGTCATCATTTTCAGAAAATTTCTATTGCTCAACGCAGAATTTAGGTAGATATGTGTAATATCTGAAACTTTGTGAGAATATTTTTCTCTGTTTTTTTTATGCCGATCCAACTTAAGTGTATGGTCCCGTAATGGCATCAAGCATCAATATCTGGAATTTTGTGCGAATACTTTTTCGATTGAATTTCATGTCATCAAGCTTTGCTAACAAAATTAATCATGCTCTGAACTCGGGATAATTTCAGATTTTTATATCCCACTTAACGGAGAATTGATATCGAACACTCAATACCGGATTTGTTTCTGCCAACGAGAGATCTTCTTCGATGTGAAACTTGCGATTATAAAAACAATTTTGTTATTCATGTTTTCTCACGCAAAACATGTTTACGACGAACATCGAACGCTTAGCATGCAGTTATAATAACTAAAATAAAAAATCCCTGTAAAAATAAAAAATAAACATTCAAACAACAGCCAAGCCGAGATGACCGTTTTCAGTTGTCATTTTTGCATGGCATGAGGCTCAGTCAAAGCCACAATCGTTTTCAGCAATTACATTTGTAGAAAATTAATTGCCATACAAACAGTTCACCTTTTTTATACTAGCTTTGGCGTATGTAACTTCATCTTTCCACCACATATAGTGAGTGAGTGAGTGAGTGAGTGAGTTAGTTAGTGAGTGAGTGAGTGAGTGAGTGAGTGAGTGAGTAAGTGAGTGAGTGAGTGAGTGAGTGAGTGAGTGAGTGAGTGAGTGAGTGAGTGAGTGAGTGAGTGAGTGAGTGAGTGAGTGAGTGAGTGAGTGAGTGAGTGAGTGAGTGAGTGAGTGAGTGAGTGAGTGAGTGAGTGAGTGAGTGAGTGAGTGAGTGAGTGAGTGAGTGAGTGAGTGAGTGAGTGAGTGAGTGAGTGAGTAATAAACATTATAAAATAACAGCCCTTGCGATTTTGTAACATTCTTCCTTGTCGGAGATGATTTTTCATTTGGTGTTTCCAAATAGCTAACCAAAATCATTTTGAGAAAAAAAGGTTGACATAAACCACAAGTATCTAAAATTAAGCTTTCTTTTTCATATTAGTTTAGTTTAGTTTATTTCAATCCAAAAATGGACGGATGTGCTCAATTGAACACAATAATGTCGTCAGTGAAGCAATTAATCACATTTATCATAGATTCCAGCACAAGTTACAAATTTATGCACTCTGGTTTGATATATAGTCTACGTTACAGTAATTGTTTTTCAGATAGATATTTATATTTTCTTTGAAATCGTTTTCTAAAAACTTTTTGAACGATTTGTGGCAAATTGAGACAAATGCTATATCAGGTCCAGGTGTGGTATTCCAAAAGTTAATTATTCTTATACTCCAGAAGGAGCGGCGTTTTTCTGTGCGACATTCAGGAAATCGAAGTTTGTATCTATTGTTTCGCCGAAGACTAGTGTCTACATTAAGACAGAAAAAATCAGAAGGGTCAACATTCAAAAAATCTCCCGTAATGATTTTAAAAGCAAGTACCATATCTAAAACTGTTCTTCGAAAAATGAGGTTTTCCAAAGACAATATACTCAATCTTTCTTGGTATTCAGTTTGATACAGTTGACAGGAGACTTTTGTGACCCGTCTAAAGGGCCTTTCTACGGTAGAAATAACATTCAGCGAATCTATGTTCCAGACAGTCGTTGCGTACTCAAGTCTTGGTATAATGTATGTGGTTAGTTACGCGTTATACGCATCCTGAGAATCTGGCTGCAGATGAGGCAATTTTGTTTGCATGTGCTTTGAAAGAAAGATCTCTATCTATTTCTATTCCAAGATCACGACAAACTAGTGATGTTTGTAATAAGTTGTCTTTCAATTTATATTTGAAAGGCGGTAGAGTTCGGCGCCCTACTTGTTGGAAGTGGCATTTTCCTACAGATAACTTCAAACTATTATCTCGTATCCATCTAGCTAAATTGTCAATATCTGTTTGAAATAGATGAACGTCTTCAATGGTTCGAATTTTCCTGTAAAGTTTAATATCATCAGCAAAAATACTTATTTCAACATATATTTCTAGGAACCCCTGTTACGCGCATTGAAGTATAATAATCACAACGCGGAGAGGGAAAAGTGGAATTCCCCTTCTTTGGCAGTTAAAAAAAAGAAGATTTTGTTCCTCAAAGTGTAGGTAAAGTTGCCTGAAAACTGCCAGTTCCCACTCTTCGACGAAATTCCCCTCTCTTTGGAGGATTAGCTCGTCCGCCAGTAATCGTATTGTTGTCAGAATGAATGGGGGAAAATATGAAGATTTGAATGTGCGCCAAAACACCCTTTTTAAAGTAAAATTTAACTATGGATTGGCTAAAAGTAGCTTTCTGAAATGATGAGGAGACTGAGATTTAACGATTTTTCATGATTTTTCTTCGTGTTTTTCTTTCAGTGTCCAGTGTCCCAGAACGAAGGTGTCGGGATCTGCGTCTCATTTTTGAACTGACAGCCACCGGTGTCTGAAACTAACGCCCTACACAATGGAATAACCAGACAACAAAGGTTTAGGCTATTAGAGTTAGACTATTAGAGTTAGACTATTAGAGTTAGACTATTAGAGTTAGACTATTAGAGTTAGACTATTAGAGTTAGACTATTAGAGTTAGACTATTAGAGTTAGACTATTAGAGTTAGACTATTAGAGTTAGACTATTAGAGTTAGACTATTAGAGTTAGACTATTAGAGTTAGACTATTAGAGTTAGACTATTAGAAGTCAATCCGTCAGTCAGTCAGTCAGTCAGTCAGTCAGTCAGTCAGTCAGTCAGTCAGTCAGTCAGTCAGTCAGTCAGTCAGTCAGTTAGTCAGTCAGATAGTCAGTCAGTCAGTCAGTCAGTCAGTCAGTCACTCAGTGAGTCAGTGAGTCAGTGAGTCAGTCGGACTGCCAGTCACTGCAGAATCTGTGAACAAGAGAGCCACCAATGCCACATTTCTCACTGAAACCGGGCATACCAAGTTGACATGCACTCATCGTTGCTACACGAGTCTGTTGTATCAGTGAGTGAATGAGTGAGTGAGTGAGTGAGTGAGTGAGTGAGTGAGTGAGTGAGTGAGTGAGTGAGTGAGTGAGTGAGTGAGTGAGTGAGTGAGTGAGTGAGTGAGTGAGTGAGTGAGTGAGTGAGTGAGTGAGTGAGTGAGTGAGTGAGTGAGTGAGTGAGTGAGCGAGTGAGTGAGTGAGTGAGTGAGTGAGTGAGTGAGTGAGTGAGTGAGTGAGTGAGTGCGTGAGTGAGTGAATGAGTGAATGAGGGAGTGAGTGAGTGAGTGAGTGAGTGAGTGAGTGAGTGAGTGAGTGAGTGAGTGAGTGAGTGAGTGAGTGAGTGAGTGAGTGAGTGAGTGAGTGAGTGAGTGAGTGAGTGAGTGAGTGAGTGAGTGAGTGAGTGAGTGAGTGAGTGAGTGAGTGAGTGAGTGAGTGAGTGAGTGAGTGAGTGAGTGAGTGAGTGAGTGAGTGAGTGAGTGAGTGAGTGAGTGAGTGAGTGAGTGAGTGAGTGAGTGAGTGAGTGAGTGAGTGAGTGAGTGAGTGAGTGAGTGAGTGAGTGAGTGAGTGAGTGAGTGAGTGAGTGAGTGAGTGCGTGAGTGAGTGAGTGAGTGAATGAGGGAGTGAGTGAGTGAGTGAGTGAGTGAGTGAGTGAGTGAGTGAGTGAGTGAGTGAGTGAGTGAGTGAGTGAGTGAGTGAGTGAGTGAGTGAGTGAGTGAGTGAGTGAGTGAGTGAGTGAACTGAGTGAGTGAGTGAGTGAGTGAGTGAGTGAGTGAGGGAGTCAGTCAGTCTGTGAGTGAGTGAGTGAGTGAGTGAGTGAGTGAGTGAGTGAGTGAGTGAGTGAGTGAGTGAGTGAGTGAGTGAGTTAGTGATTATGTACTCGATTCAATAGAGTAGTACACGGTCGCAATAATAATCATAATTTTCATGAATACTGCCATTTCGCTGTCGAGGTGAGGCAATTGTTAGCTTACAGCCCAGGCCCAGTTCCTAAGAATTATCATTCGGTAAAGGTAGAGGTAAACGTAAAGGTAGATTTTAGTAGCAAAACACACACAATGAACCATGACAAGTTGTCGCATAAGTGTCCTTCTTTGCGGTGGAATTTCTACCTCCAAATGGAATCATGGAATTCATAATCATCTTCAATTCCTCCATTTTATTGATATTATCAAAGAATATTGCCGCCCACCCAACTATAATATAATAAATATTTATTCGTTTATTTATCTCTCCTACAACCGAAAGCCACCGAGTTTTATGTTATGATTTATTGTGTGTGTTTGGCTACTTGTAACGTTCAAATTGAACGGTGCATTTTCGAAATTCTCTCCCCTACAACCAACCGCTGAGTTTCATTGGATATTGAGAAAAATACAATGAAAAGAAATTCAATTGACATTAAAACTTTACCGCCATATTACTCTGCTTTTGAGTAGAGTAAATACTGTATTTCTAGTTAATTGGCACTTCAATCTCTAACGAATTTATCATTTTAATTACCGAATATTTTGTTTTGATATTTTCTGCACCCAATTTCACTGTTCAAAATATCTGCCATTTGAATTGAATCCGGTGAATTATACTAAAAAACGAGTAATTTCTACCTTAACCTTTACCGAACGGTAATTCTTAGGAACTGGACCGTGCCCTGTGTCACTAGCGGTAGAGAAAAGGTAGGGGAAAAGTGGAATTCCCCCCTCTCGACGTGTTCAAATAGTGGAATTAGTTCCCCAAGGTGGAGGTAAAATGGCTCGTAGACTCCCACCTCCCGCTTCTTTGACGGAATTCCCCCTCCGTTTGGACGTTTGGCTAGTTATACAGTGCCCTGTGTCCTCACTCACTCACTCACTCACTCACTCACTCACTCACTCACTCACTCACTCACTCACTCACTCACTCACTCACTCACTCACTCACTCACTCACTCACTCACTCACTCACTCACTCACTCACTCACTCACTCACTCACTCACTCACAGACTGACTGACTCCCTCACTCCCTCACTCACTGTTGAAAAACAAGTGTTGTACGGTAAGCAAATAACCAACTGGCAAAGAAAATAGTGTTGTACTGTACTGAAAATAACCAACTGGTATAGAAAATAGTGTTGTACGGTACAGAAATCTACCTACTGGCACAAAAACTGTGTTGTACGGTACAGAAAATAACCAACTGGCTAAGAAAAATGTTTTGTACGGTACAGAAAATAACCAACATGCACAGAAAACGGCGTTGTACGGTACATAAAATAACCTACTGGCATAAAAAATAGTGTTGTATGGTACAGAAAATAACCAACTGGCATTTAAAACAGTGTTGTATGGTTCAGAAAATAACCAACTGACGTCATATAAAATAGTGTTGTATGGGTCAGAAAATAACAGACTGGCTAAAAAACAAGTGTTGTACGGTAAGCAAATAACTAACTGGCATAGAAAATAGTGTTGTACTGTATTGAAAATAACCAACTGGCATAGAAAATAGTGTTGTACGGTACAGAAATCAACCTACTGGCACAAAAACTGTGTTGTACGGTACAGAAAATAACCAACTGGCTTAGAAACAGTGTTGTACGGTACAGAAAATAACCAACTGGTATAGAAAGTAGTGTTGCACGGTAAAAAACAATAACCAACTGGCATAGAAAACAGTGTTGTACGGTACAGAAAATAACCAAATGGCATAGATAACAGTGTTGTACGGTACAGAAAACAACCAACTGACAAAGAAAATAGTGTTGTACTGTACAGAAATCAACCTACTTGCACAAAAAACTGCGTTGTACGGTGGAGAAAATAACACACAGGCAAATAATAAAGTGTTTTACGGTGCAGAAAATAACCAAATGGCATAGAAACAGTGTTGTATGGTAGAGAAAATGATTACCTGGCACAGGAAACAATAACTAACGACAGCCACATTATAAGGCAGTTCTGAGTTGACTCAAAACTGTTCACGTTTCACTGTTAGTATGAGTTTCATTATCACGGGTTTCGAAAGAGCGGAGGCTAAATTCTGCTCAAATTGTGGGGTAACGACAACCACTGAGGTGATTTTGAGAGTTTTTAACTTATCATTCACGTGGCACACGTGATATAAATTTGATTTTAGTTCTTCTTTTAACCCATAAGGCAAAACTCTGGTCGATTTGAGGGGTAACGACAGCCACTAACATATAGAAGCTGATTGAACTTTCATGTTTCAGACCCCAGCGTAATGTGTAAAAGTAGTATTCCCATTAGTACCGTTGGCGCATTAGCCGTGGGAGGGGAACGTGTTGACTAAAAATTCACAGAAAACATGAACTCATTATTTTTGCTCTCCTTGATTTGATATTGGGTTTGACCTGTTGAGGTTAAAAATTTTTACATTTACAGTGTTAACGGTTTTTCCTCGAGCGATGCGTGATTAATGTATTGGGATGCGAAATAAAAAATACTGTCTGTTTGAAACTTGAGAACACTTTTCCAAGCACGCTATACAACGAGTTAAGTGTGAGAAGAAAATCACTAACGGAAAAGTCTCAATATTCACATAAGTAAGCAATCAGTGTATTTTCAGTCTTTTACTCAATTAGAACACTGAAATCACTGATTAGGGCACAGAAAATACCGGACTGGCTAAGAAAATTGTTTTGTACGGTACAGAAAAAAACCAACTGGCATAATAAATAGTGTTGTACGGTACAGAAAATAACCAACTGGCTTATAAAATAGTTTGTATGGGTTAGAAAATAACGGACTGGCCAAAAAAAAACAAGAGTTGTACGTACGGTAAGCAAATAACCAACTGGCATAGAAAATACTGTTATACTGTACTGAAAATAACCAACTGACATAGAAAATAGTGTTGTACTGTACTGAAAATAATCAAATGGCAGAGAAAATAGTGTTGTACGGTACATAAATCTACCTACTGGCACAAGAAAACTGTGTTGTACGGTACAGCAAATAACCAACTGGCATAGAAAACAGTGTTTTACGGAACAGAAAATAACCAAAATGGCATAGAAAACAGTGTTGTACGGTAGAGAAAATAACCAACTGACATATAAAATAGTGTTGTACGGTACAGAAAACAACCAACTGACATAGAAAATAGTGTTGTACGGTACAGAAATCTACCTACTGGCACAAAAAATAGTGTTGTACGGTACAGTAAATAACCAACTGGCATAGAGAACAGTGTTGTACGGCAGAGAAATTAACCAACTGACATAAAAAATAGTTTTGTACGGTACAGAAAATAACCAACTGGCATATAAAACAGTGTTGTACGGTAGGGAAAATGATTACCTGGCACAGAAAACAATAACTAACGACAGCCACATTATGAGGCAGTTCTGAGTTGACTCAAAACTGTTCACGTTTCACTGTTATTATGAGTTTCATTATCACGGGTTTCGAAAGAGCGGAGGCTAAACTCTGCTCGAATTGTGGGGTAACGACAACCACTGAGTTAATTTTGAGAGTTTTCAACTTATCATTCACGTGGCACACGTGATATAAATTCGATTTTAGTTCTTAATTTAACCCGTAAGGCAAAACTCTGGTCGATTTGAGGGGTAACGACAGCCACTAACATCTCGAAGCTGATTGAACTTTTATGTTTCAGACCCATGCGTATTGTATAAAAGTAGTATTCCCATTAGTACCGTTGGCGCATTAGCCGTGGGAGGGGAGTGTGTTGACTTACAAAAAATTCACAAAAACATTAACTCATTGTTTTTGCTCTCTTTGATTTGATATTGAGATTGACCTGTTGAGGCTAATATTTTTTTCACATTCAGTGTTACGGTTTTTCCTCGAGCGATGCGTGTTTAATGTATTGGGAGGCGAAATAAAAAATCCTGTCTGTTTGAAACTTGAGAACACTTTTCCAAACACGCTCATACAACGAGTTAAAGTCTGAGAAGATAATCACTAACGGAAAAGTCTCAATATTCACATAAGTAAGCAATCCGTGCATTTTTAGTCTGTTAATCAATTGGGATTGGGCGCACTGAAAATAGGGATGTACGGCACAGAAAAAAACAGAATGGCTAAGAAATTTGTTTTGTACGGTACAGAAAACAACAGACTGGCATAGAAAATAGTGTTGTACGGTACTGAAAATAACCATCTGGCATATAAAACAGTGTTGTATGGGTCAGAAAATAACGGACTGGCTAAAAAAATAAGTATTGTACGGTACAGCAAATAACGAACTAACATAGAAAATAAAATTGTACGGTACTGAAAAAAGCCAACATGCACAGAAAACGGTGTTGTACGTACAGAAAATAACCTGAAAAAACTGCAATATGAGTTATGACATAACGAAATCAAAGAGGGAGGGGGTACTCTGAGGAGGGGTAACTCATTTGTTGTATGAATATGGACGTCCAAAATCCAAATTTTTAGGTATTTTGGACTTTTTATATATTATGGGCGTCCCGTTTTTTATTTTGGGCATGTTATGGCTTCTGTCCAGTTAGGTATTTTGGCTTTTAGGGATTTTGGTAGTGACCCCTGGCCCTGGCATACATAGAAAACAGAGTTGTACGGTACAGAAAATAACGGTCTGGCTAAAAAAATAGTTTTATACGGTACATACAATAACCAACTGGCATAGAAAATAGTGTTGTATGGGTCAGAAAATAATCAACTGGCATAGAAAATAGTGTTGTACGGTACAAAAAATAACCGACTGGCATAGAAAACAGTGTTGTATGGTACTGAAAATAACCAACTGGCATAGAAAATAGTGTTGTACGGTACAAAAAATAACCGACTGGCATAGAAAACAGTGTTGTACGGTACAGAAAATAACCAAATGGCATAGAAACAGTGTTGTACGGTACAGAAAATAACCAAATGGCATAGAAACAGTGTTGTACGGTACAGAAAACAACCAACTGACATAGAAAATAGTGTGGTAAGGTACAGAAAATAACCAAATGGCATAGAGAACAGTGTTGTACGGTACAGAAAACAACCAACTGACATAGAAAATAGTGTTGTACGGTACAGAAATCTACCTACTGGCACAAAAAACTGTGTTGTACAGTGGAGAAAATAACAGACAGGCAAAGAATAAAGTGTTTTACGGTGCAGAAAATAACAACCTGGCAATGAAAACAGTGTTGTACTGTAGATAAAATGATTACCTGGCACAGGAAACAATAACTAACGACAGCCACATTATGAGGCAGTTCTGAGTTGACTCAAAACTTTTCACGTTTCACTGTTAGTATGAGTTTCATTATTACGGGTTTCGAAAGAGCGGAGGTTAAACTCTGCTTAAATTGTGGGGTAACGTCATTCACTGAGGTAATTTTGAGAGTTTTCAACTTATCATTCACGTGGCACACGTGATATAAATTTGATTTTAGTTATATATTTAACCCATAAGGCAAAACTCTGGTCGATTTGAGAGGTAACGACAGCCACTAACATATAGAAGCTGATTGAACTTTCATGTTTCAGACCCATGCGTATTGTATAAAACTAGTATTCCCATTAGTACCGTTGGCGCATTAGCCGTGGAAGGGGAGCGTGTTGACTAAAATTCACAAAAAACATGAACTCATTGTTTTTGCTCTCCTTCATTTGATATTGAGGTTGAGCTGTTGAGGTTAATTTTTTTACATTTACAGTGTTAACGGTTTTTCCTCGAGCGATGCGTGTTTAATGTATTGGGAGGCGAAATGAAAAATACCGTTTCTTTGAAACTTGAGAACACTTTTCCAAGCACGCTTATTCAACGAGTTAAGTCTGAGAAGATAATCACTAATGGAAAAGGATCAATATTCACATAAGTAAGCAATCAGTGTATTTTCAGTTTTTTAATCAATTGGGAGCACTGAAATCAGTGATGTACGGCACAGAAAATAACGGACTGGCTAAAAAGCAAGTGTTGTACGGTACAGAAAAAAACCAACATGCACAGAAAACCGCGTTGTACGGCACATAAAATAACCTACTGGCATAATAAATAGTGTTGTACGGTACAGAAAATAACCAACTGGCATATAAAATAGTTTGTATTGGTCAGAAAATAACGGACTGGCCAAAAAAAACAAGAGTTGTACGTACGGTAAGCAAATAACCAACTGACATATAAAATAGTGTTGTACTGTACTGAAAATAACCAAATGGCAGAGAAAATAGTGTTGTACGGTACAGAAAATAACCAACTGGCATAGAATACAGTGTTTTACGGAACAGAAAATAACCAAAATGGCATAGAAAACAGTGTTGTACGGTAGAGAAAATAACCAACTGGCATAGAAAATAGTGTTGTACGGTAGAGAAAAAAATCAAATGGCATAGAAAACAGTGTTGTACGGTAGAGAAATTAAACAACTGTCATATAAAATAGTGTTGTACGGTACAGAAAATAACCAACTGACATAGAAAGTAGTGTTGCACGGTACAGAAAATGACCAACTGGCATGTAAAATAATGTTGTGCTGTACAGAAATCTACCTACTTGCACAAAAAACTGCGTTGTACGGTAAAGAAAATAACACACAGGCAGAGAATAAAGTGTTTTACTGTGCAGAAAATAACCAAATGGCATAGAAACAGTGTTTTACGGTAGAGAAAAGGATTACCTGGCACAGGAAACAAAAACTAACGACAGCCACATTATAAGGCAGTTCTGAGTTGACTCAAAACTGTTCACGTTTCACTGTTAGTATGAGTTTCATTATCACGGGTTTCGAAAGAGCGGAGGCTAAACTCTGCTCAAATTGTGGGGTAACGACAACCACTGAGGTAATTTTGACAGTTTTTAACTTATCATTCACGTGGCACACGTGATATAAATTTGATTTTAGTTCTTCATTTAACCCATAAGGCAAAGCTCTGGTCGATTTGAGGGGTAACGACAGCCACTAACATATAGAAGCTGATTGAACTTTCATGTTTCAGACCCATGCGTATTGTATAAAACTAGTATTCCCATTAGTACCGTTGGCGCATTAGCCGTGGGAAAAGAGCGTGTTAATAACCTTTCACAAAAAAAACAGGAACTCATTGTTTTTGCTCTCCTTGATTTGATATTGAGGTTGACCTGTTGAGGTTAATATTTTTTACATTCACAGTGTTAACTTTGTGCACGCTTATACAACGAGTTTAGTCTGAGAAGATAATCACTAACGGAAAAGTCTCGATATTCACATAAGTAAGCAATCCGTGTATTTTCAGCCTTTTAATCAATTGGGCGCACAGAAAATACCGGACTGGCTAAGGAATCTGCTTTGTAGGGTACAGAAAATAACCAACTGGCATAGAAAATAGTGTTGTACGGCACATAAAATAACGGACTGGCTAAGAAAATAGTGTTGTACGTGAGGGAAATTAACCAACTGACATAGAAAATAGTTTTGTACGGTGGAGAAAATAACACACAGGCAAAGAATAAAGTGTTTTACGATGCAGAAAATAACCAACTGGCATAGAAAACAGTGTTATACGGTAGAGAAAATGATTACCTGGCACAGAAAACAATAACTAACGACAGCCACATTACGAGGCAGTTATGAGTTGACTCAAAACTGTTCACGTTTCACTGTTAGTATGAGTTTCATTATCACGGGTTTCGAAAGAGCGGAGGCTAAACTCTGCTCAAATTGTGGGGTAACGACAACCACTGAGGTAATTATGAGAGTTTTCAACTTATCATTCACGTGGCACACGTGATATAAATTTGATTTTAGTTCTTCATTTAACCCATAAGGCAAAACTCTGGTCGATTTGGGGGGTAACGCTACTAACATCTCGAAGCTGATTAAAATTTCATGTTTCAGACCCATGCGTATTGTGTAAAAGTATTCCTTACTTTTGGCGCTCAGCCGTGGGAAAACATGAACTCAATGTTTTTGCTCTCCTTGATTTGATATTGAGGTTGACCTAATGAGGCTAATATTTTTTTCACATTCAGTGTTAACGGTTTTTCCTCGAGCGATGCGTGTTTAATGTATTGGGAGGCGAAATAAAAAATCCTGTCTGTTTGAAACTTGAGAACACTTTTCCAAGCACGCTTATACAACGATTTAAGTCTGAGAAGATAATCACTACAAGAAAAGTCTCAATATTCGCATAAGTAAGCAATCGGTGTATTTTCAGTCTTTTAATAAATTGGGAGCACTGAAATCAGTGATGTACGGCATATAAAATAACGAACTGGCTAAAAAAACAAGTGTTGTACGGTAAGCAAATAACCAACTGGCACAGAAAACCGCGTTGTACGGTACATAAAATAACCTACTGGCATAAAAAATAGTGTTGTACAGTACAGAAAATAACCAACTGGCATATAAAATAGTGTTGTATGGGTCAGAAAATAACGGACTGGCTAAAAAAACAGACGGTAAGCAAATAACCAACTGGCATAGAAAATAGTGTTCTACGATACAGAAAACTACCTACTGGCACAAAAAACTGTGTTGTACGTTACAGAAAATAACCTGAAAAAACTGCAATATGACATAACCATAAAAAGAGGGAGGGGGTACTCTGAGGAGGGGTAACTCATTTGTTGTTGGATTATGGACGTCCAAAAACCAAATTTTTATGTATTTTGAACTTTTTATATATTATGGGCGTCTTTTATTTTGGGCATGTTATGGATTTTGTCCAGTTAGGTATTTTGGCTTTTAGGGATTTTGGTAGGGACCCCTGGCATACATAGAAAACAGAGTTGTACGGTACTGAAAATAACCAACTGGTATAGAAAGTAGTGTTGCACGGTAAAAAACAATAACCAACTGGCATAGAAAACAGTGTTGTACGGTACAGAAAATAACCAAATGGCATAGAGAACAGTGTTGTACGGTACAGAAAACAACCAACTGACAAAGAAAATAGTGTTGTACTGTACAGAAATCTACCTACTTGCACAAAAAACTGCGTTGTACGGTGGAGAATATAACACACAGGCAAAGAATAAAGTGTTTTACGGTGCAGAAAATAACCAAATGACATAGAAACAGTGTTGTATGGTAGAGAAAATGATTACCTGGCACAGGAAACAATAACTAACGACAGCCACATTATAAGGCGGTTCTGAGTTGACTCAAAACTGTTCACGTTTCACTGTTAGTATGACTTTCATTATCACGGGTTTCGAAAGAGCGGAGGCTAAACTCTGCTCAAATTGTGGGGTAACGACAACCACTGAGGTAATTTTGAGAGTTTTTAACTTATCATTCACGTGGCACACGTGATATAAATTTGATTTTAGTTCTTCATTTAACCCATAAGGCAAAACTCTGGTCGATTTGAGGGGTAACGACAGCCACTAACATATAGAAGCTGATTGAACTTTCATGTTTCAGACCCATGCGTATTGTATAAAACTAGTATTCCCATTAGTACCGTTGGCGCATTAGCCGTGGGAAAAGAGCGTGTTAATAACCTTTCACAAAAAAACAGGAACTCATTGTTTTTGTTCTCCTTGATTTGATATTGAGGTTGACCTGTTGAGGTTAATATTTTTTACATTTACAGTGTTAACTTTGTGCACGCTTATGCAACGAGTTAAGTCTGAGAAGATAATCACTAACGGAAAAGTCTCGATATTCACATAAGTAAGCAATCCGTGTATTTTCAGTCTTTTAATCAATTGGGCGCACTGAAAATAGTTATGTACGGCACAGAAAATACAGGACTGGCTAAGAAAATAGTGTTGTACGTGAGGGAAATTAACCAACTGACATAGAAAATAGTTTTGTACGGTGGAGAAAATAACACACAGGCAAAGAATAAAGTGTTTTACGATGCAGAAAATAACCAACTGGCATAGAAAACAGTGTTATACGGTAGAGAAAATGATTACCTGGCTCAGAAAACAATAACTAACGACAGCCACATTACGAGGCAGTTCTGAGTTGACTCAAAACTGTTCACGTTTCACTGTTAGTATGAGTTTCATTATCACGGGTTTCGAAAGAGCGGAGGCTAAACTCTGCTCAAATTGTGGGGTAACGACAACCACTGAGGTAATTATGAGAGTTTTCAACTTATCATTCACGTGGCACACGTGATATAAATTTGATTTTAGTTCTTCATTTAACCCATAAGGCAAAACTCTGGTCGATTTGGGGGGTAACGCTACTAACATCTCGAAGCTGATTAAAATTTCACGTTTCAGCCCATGCGTATTGTGTAAAAGTATTCCTTATTTTTGGCGCTCAGCCGTGGGAAAACATGAACTCATTGTTTTTGCTCTCCTTGATTTGATATTGAGGTTGACCTAATGAGGCTATTATTTTTTTCACATTCAGTGTTAACGGTTTTTCCTCGAGCGATGCGTGTTTAATGTATTGGGAGGCGAAATAAAAAATCCTGTCTGTTTGAAACTTGAGAACACTTTTCCAAGCACGCTTATACAACGATTTAAGTCTGAGAAGATAATCACTAACAGAAAAGTCTCAATATTCGCATAAGTAAGCAATCAGTGTATTTTCAGTCTTTTAATCAATTGGGAGCACTGAAATCAGTGATGTACGGCACAGAAAATAACGAACTGGCTAAAAAAAACAAGTGTTGTATGGTAAGCAAATAACCAACTGGCACAGAAAACAGCGTTGTACGGTACATAAAATAACCTACTGGCATAAAAAATAGTGTTGTACAGTACAGAAAATAACCAACTGGCATATAAAATAGTGTTGTATGGGTCAGAAAAAAACGGACTGGCTAAAAAAACAGATGGTAAGCAAATAACCAACTGGCATAGAAAATAGTGTTCTACGGTACAGAAAACTACCTACTGGCACAAAAAACTGTGTTGTACGTTACAGAAAATAACCTGAAAAAACTGCAATATGACATAACCATAAAAAAGAGGGAGGGGGTACTCTGAGGAGGGGTAACTCATTTGTTGTTGGATTATGGACGTCCAAAAACGAAATTTTTAGGTATTTTGAACTTTTTATATATTATGGGCGTCCCGTTTTTTATTTTGGGCATGTTATGGATTTTGTCCAGTTAGGTATTTTGGCTTTTAGGGATTTTGGTAGGGACCCCTGGCATACATAGAAAACAGAGTTGTACGGTACTGACAATAACCAACTGGCATAGAAAATAGTGTTGTACGATACAGGAATCTACCTACTGGCACAAAAAACTGTGTTGTACGGTACAGAAAATAACCAACTGGCATAGAAACAGTGTTGTACGGTACAGAAAATAACCAAATGGCATAGAGAACAGTGTTGTACGGTACAGAAAACAACCAACTGACATAGAAAATAGTGTTGTACGGTACATAAAATAACCAAATGGCATAGAAAACGTTGCTGTACGGTAGAGAAATTAACCAACTGACATATAAAATAGTTTTGCACGGTACAGAAAATAATCAACTGGCATAGAAAACAGTGTTGTACGGTAGAGAAAATGATTACCTGGCACAGAAAACAAAAACTAACGACAGCCACATTATGAGGCAGTTCTGAGTTGACTTAAAACTGTTCACGTTTCACTGTTAGTATGAGTTTCATTATCACGGGTTTCGAAAGAGCGGAGGCTGAACTCTGCTCAAATTGTGGGGTAACGACAACCACTGAGGTAATGTTGAGAGTTTTCAACTTATCATTAACGTGGCACACGTGATATAAATTCGATTTTAGTTCTTAATTTAACCCATAAGGCAAAACTCTGGTCGACTTGAGGGGTAACGACAGCCACTAACATATAGAAGCTGATTGAACTTTCATGTTTCAGACCCATGCGTAATGTGTAAAAGTAGTATTCCCATTAGTACCGTTGGCGCATTAGCCGTGGGAGGGGAGCGTGTCGACTAAAATTCACGGAAAACATGAACTCATTATTTTTGCTCTCCTTGATTTGATATTGGGTTTGACCTGTTGAGGTTAAAATTTTTTACATTTACAGTGTTAACGGTTTTTCCTCGAGCGATGCGTGATTAATGTATTGGGATGCGAAATAAAAAATACTGTCTGTTTGAAACTTGAGAACACTTTTCCAAGCACGCTTATACAACGAGTTATGTGTGAGAAGAAAATCACTAACGGAAAAGTCTCAATATTCACATAAGTAAGCAATCAGTGTATTTTCAGTCTTTTAATCAATTGGGAGCACTGAAATCACTGATTAGGGCACAGAAAATACCGGACTGGCATAATAAATAGTGTTGTACGGTACAGAAAATAACCAACTGGCATATAAAATAGTTTGTATGGGTCAGAAAATAACGGACTGGCCAAAAAAAACAAGAGTTGTACGGTAAGCAAATAACCAACTGGCATAGAAAATACTGTTATACTGTACTGAAAATAACCAACTGACATAGAAAATAGTGTTGTACTGTACTGAAAATAACCAAATGGCAGAGAAAATAGTGTTGTACGGTACAGAAATCTACCTACTGGCACGAGAAAACTGTGTTTTACGGAACAGAAAACAACCAAAATGGCATAGAAAACAGTGTTGTACGGTAGAGAAAATAACCAACTGGCATAGAAAATAGTGTTGTACGGTACAGAAAAAAACCAAATGGCATAGAAAACAGTGTTGTACGGTAGAGAAATTAATTAACTGTCATATAAAATAGTGTTGTACGGTACAGAAAATAACCAACTGACACAGAAAGTAGTGTTGCACGGTACAGAAAATGACCAACTGGCATATAAAATAGTGTTGTACTGTACAGAAATCTACCTACTTGCACAAAAAACTGCGTTGTACGGTAAAGAAAATAACACACAGGCAAAGAATAAAGTGTTTTACGGTGCAGAAAATAACCAAATGGCATAGAAACAGTGTTTTACGGTAGAGAAAAGGATTACCTGGCACAGGAAACAATAACTAACGACAGCCACATTATAAGGCAGTTCTGAGTTGACTCAAAACTGTTCACGTTTCACTGTTAGTATGAGTTTCATTATCACTTTTTTCGAAAGAGCGGAGGCTAAACTCTGCTCAAATTGTGGGGTAACGACAACCACTGAGGTAATTTTGAGAGTTTTTAACTTATCATTCACGTGATATAAATTTGATTTTAGTTCTTCATTTACCCATAAGGCAAAACTCTGGTCGATTTGAGGGGTAACGACAGCCACTAACATATAGAAGCTGATTGAACTTTCATGTTTCAGACCCATGCGTATTGTATAAAACTAGTATTCCCATTAGTACCGTTGGCGCATTAGCCGTGGGAAAAGAGCGTGTTAATAACCTTTCACAAAAAACAGGAACTCACTGTTTTTGCTCTCCTTGATTTGATATTGAGGTTGACCTGTTGAGGTTAATATTTTTTACATTTACAGTGTTAACTTTGTGCACGCTTATACAACGAGTTAAGTTTGAGAAGATAATCACTAACGGAAAAGTCTCGATATTCACATAAGTAAGCAATCCGTGTATTTTCAGTCTTTTAATCAATTGGGCGCACTGAAAATAGTTATGTACGGCACAGAAAATACAGGACTGGCTAAGGAATTTGCTTTGTAGGGTACATAAAATAACCAACTGGCATATAAAATAGTGTTATACGGTACAGAAAATAACCCACCGGCATAGAAAATAGTGTTGTACGGCACATAAAATAACGGACTGGCTAAGAAAATAGTGTTGTACGTGAGAGAAATTAACCAACTGACATAGAAAATAGTTTTGTACGGTGGAGAAAATAACACACAGGCAAAGAATAAAGTGTTTTACGGTGCAGAAAATAACCAACTGGCATAGAAAACAGTGTTATACGGTAGAGAAAATGATTACCTGGCACAGAAAACAATAACTAACGACAGCCACATTACGAGGCAGTTCTGAGTTGACTCAAAACTGTTCACGTTTCACTGTTAGTATGAGTTTCATTATCACGGGTTTCGAAAGAGCGGAGGCTAAACTCTGCTCAAATTGTGGGGTAACGACAACCACTGAGGTAATTATGAGAGTTTTCAACTTATCATTCACGTGGCACACGTGATATAAATTTGATTTTAGTTCTTCATTTAACCCATAAGGCAAAACTCTGGTCGATTTGGGGGGTAACGCTACTAACATCTCGAAGCTGATTGAAATTTCATGTTTCAGACCCATGCGTATTGTGTAGAAGTAGTATTCCTTATTTTTGGCGCTCAGCCGTGGGAAAACATGAACTCATTGTTTTTGCTCTCCTTGATTTGATATTGAGGTTGACCTAATGAGGCTAATATTTTTTTCACATTCAGTGTTAACGGTTTATCCTCGAGCGATGCGTGTTTAATGTATTGGGAGGCGAAATAAAAAATCCTGTCTGTTTGAAACTTGAGAACACTTTTCCAAGCACGCTTATACAACGATTTAAGAGTGGTTTGGTATAAGAATCGACCAAAACCGTTTGAAAAGTAGGTCAGTCAAAATAAAAATAAAAATCGCCCGTTTGTGCATAAAACTGAAGATTAGAGTCTACAAACCCCCCCTAGGAACGGATTTGATTGAATTCCGCACATACAGGAAAATATGAGCAAAACAATTTTTTTTGCGCCAAAATTTTGTAACTGGAATAAAACTTTGGTGCACGCGAGTTGAGGGCTGAAATTACAATCAATCAATAGCTCTCAGTCTCCTCTTTCGATTGATATGCGACAGAAGGCAAACTTTCCAATTTTGCGGTTTTTATTCGATAAAAACCGATTTTCTTCCTAATTTTTGTAAACCTTTTCCTATGCACCGATAGTGAAAATACCCATCACCTTTTTAATGCAAAAACAACGAATGTCGCATCGACAAAATGAGGAGTTTAGAAGATAGAGAGAGCTAGTAAATGAGTTAGTGAGTTAGTGAGTGAGTTAGTGAGTGAGTAAGTGAGTGAGTGCGTGAGTGAGTGAGTTAGTGAATGAGCGAGTGAGTGAGTGAGTGAGTTTGTGCGTGAGTTTGTGAGTGAGTGAGTGAGTGAGTGAGTGATTGAGTGAGTTTGTGAGTGTGTAAGTGAGTGAGTGAGTGAGTGAGTGAGTGAGTGAGTGAGTGAGTGAGTGAGTGAGTGAGTGAAAGCGTGAGTGAGTGAGTGAGTGAGTGAGTGAGTGAGTGAGTGAGTGAGTGAGTTTGTGAGTGAGTGAGTGAGTGAGTGAGTGAGTGAGTGAGTGAGTGAGTGAGTGAGTGAGTGAGTGAGTGAGTGAGTGAGTGAGTGAATGAATGAAAGAGTCAGCGAGCTCACTCACAAACTCACTCACTCACTTGTCTACTCACTCACTCACTTACTCAATCACTCACTCACTCACTCACTCACTCACTCACTCACTCACTCACTCACTCACTCACTCACTCACTCACTCATTCACTCTTTCACTCACTCACTCACTCACTCACTCACTCACTCACTCACTCACTCACTCACTCACTCACTCACTCGCTCACTCACTCACTCACTCAAAAACTTACTCAATCACTCACTCACTCACTCACTCACTCACAAACTCACGCACAAACTCACTCACTCACTCACTCTTTCACTAACTCACTCACTCACGCACTCACTCACTTACTCACTCACTAACTCACTCACTAAGTCACTAACTCATTTACTAGCTCTCTCTATCTTCTAAACTCCTCATTTTGTCGATGCGACATTCGTTGTTTTTGCATTAAAAAGGTGATGGGTATTTTCACTATCGGAGCATAGGAAAAGGTTTACAAAAATTAGGAAGAAAATCGGTTTTTATCGAATAAAAAACGCAAAATTGGGAAGTTTGCCTTCTGTTGCATATCAATCGAAAGAGGAGACTGAGAGCTATCGATTGATCGTAATTTCAGCCCTCAACTCGCGTGCACCAACGTTTTATCCCAGTTACAAAATGTTGGCGCAAAAAAAATGGTTTTGCTCATATTTTCCTGTATGTGCGGAATTCAATCAAATCCGTTCCTAGGGTTTTTTTGTAGACCATCATTTGTTGTTGGATTATGGACGTCCAAAAACCAAATTTTTAGGTATTTTGAACTTTTTATATATTATGGGCGTCCCGTTTTTTATTTTGGGCTTGTTATGGATTTTGTCCAGTTAGGTATTTTGGCTTTTAGGGATTTTGGTAGGGACCCCTGGCATACATAGAAAACAGAGTTGTACGGTACTGAAAATAACCAACTGGCATAGAAAATAGTGTTGTACGATACAGGAATCTACCTACTGGCACAAAAAACAGTGTTGTACGGTACAGAAAATAACCAAATGGCATAGAGAACAGTGTTGTACGGTACAGAAAACAACCAACTGACATAGAAAATAGTGTTGTATGGTACATAAAATAACCAAATGGCATAGAAAACGTTGCTGTACGGTAGAGAAATTAACCAACTGACATATAAAATAGTTTTGCACGGTACAGAAAATAATCAACTGGCATAGAAAACAGTGTTGTACGGTAGAGAAAATGATTACCTGGCACAGAAAACAAAAACTAACGACAGCCACATTATGAGGCAGTTCTGAGTTGACTTAAAACTGTTCACGTTTCACTGTTAGTATGAGTTTCATTATCACGGGTTTCGAAAGAGCGGAGGCTAAACTCTGCTCAAATTGTGGGGTAACGACAACCACTGAGGTAATTTTGAGAGTTTTCAACTTATCATTCACGTGGCACACGTGATATAAATTTGATTTTAGTTCTTATTTTAACCCATAAGGCAAAACTCTGGTCGACTTGTGGGGTAACGACAGCCACTAACATATAGAAGCTGATTGAACTTTCATGTTTCAGACCCATGCGTAATGTGTAAAAGTAGTATTCCCATTAGTACCGTTGGCGCATTAGCCGTGGGAGGGGAGCGTGTCGACTAAAATTCACGGAAAACATGAACTCATTATTTTTGCTCTCCTTGATTTGATATTGGGTTTGACCTGTTGAGGTTAAAATTTTTTACATTTACAGTGTTAACGGTTTTTCCTCGAGCGATGCGTGATTAATGTATTGGGATGCGAAATAAAAAATACTGTCTGTTTGAAACTTGAGAACACTTTTCCAAGCACGCTTATACAACGAGTTAAGTGTGAGAAGAAAATCACTAACAGAAAAGTCTCAATATTCGCATAAGTAAGCAATCAGTGTATTTTCAGTCTTTTAATCAATTGGGAGCACTGAAATCAGTGATGTACGGCACAGAAAATAACGAACTGGCTAAAAAAAAAACAAGTTTTGTACGGTAAGCAAATGACCAACTGGCACAGAAAACCGCGTTGTACGGTACTGAAAATAACCAACTGGCATAGAAAATAGTGTTGTACGATACAGGAATCTACCTACTGGCACAAAAAACAGTGTTGTACGGTACAGAAAATAACCAAATGGCATAGAGAACAGTGTTGTACGGTACAGAAAACAACCAACTGACATAGAAAATAGTGTTGTATGGTACATAAAATAACCAAATGGCATAGAAAACGTTGCTGTACGGTAGAGAAATTAACCAACTGACATATAAAATAGTTTTGCACGGTACAGAAAATAATCAACTGGCATAGAAAACAGTGTTGTACGGTAGAGAAAATGATTACCTGGCACAGAAAACAAAAACTAACGACAGCCACATTATGAGGCAGTTCTGAGTTGACTTAAAACTGTTCACGTTTCACTGTTAGTATGAGTTTCATTATCACGGGTTTCGAAAGAGCGGAGGCTAAACTCTGCTCAAATTGTGGGGTAACGACAACCACTGAGGTAATTTTGAGAGTTTTCAACTTATCATTCACGTGGCACACGTGATATAAATTTGATTTTAGTTCTTATTTTAACCCATAAGGCAAAACTCTGGTCGACTTGTGGGGTAACGACAGCCACTAACATATAGAAGCTGATTGAACTTTCATGTTTCAGACCCATGCGTAATGTGTAAAAGTAGTATTCCCATTAGTACCGTTGGCGCATTAGCCGTGGGAGGGGAGCGTGTCGACTAAAATTCACGGAAAACATGAACTCATTATTTTTGCTCTCCTTGATTTGATATTGGGTTTGACCTGTTGAGGTAAAAAATTTTTACATTTACAGTGTTAACGGTTTTTCCTCGAGCGATGCGTGATTAATGTATTGGGATGCGAAATAAAAAATACTGTCTGTTTGAAACTTGAGAACACTTTTCCAAGCACGCTTATACAACGAGTTAAGTGTGAGAAGAAAATCACTAACAGAAAAGTCTCAATATTCGCATAAGTAAGCAATCAGTGTATTTTCAGTCTTTTAATCAATTGGGAGCACTGAAATCAGTGATGTACGGCACAGAAAATAACGAACTGGCTAAAAAAACAAGTTTTGTACGGTAAGCAAATGACCAACTGGCACAGAAAACCGCGTTGTACGGTACATAAAATAACCTACTGGCATAAAAAATAGTGTTGTACAGTACAGAAAATAACCAACTGGCATATAAAATAGTGTTGTATGGGTCAGAAAAAAACGGACTGGCTAAAAAAACAGACGGTAAGCAAATAACCAACTGGCATAGAAAATAGTGTTCTACGGTACAGAAAACTACCTACTGGCACAAAAAACTGTGTTGCTCGTTACAGAAAATAACCTGAAAAAACTGCAATATGACATAACCATAAAAAAGAGGGAGGAGGTACTCTGAGGAGGGGTAACTCATTTGTTGTTGGATTATGGACGTCCAAAAACCAAATTTTTAGGTATTTTGAACTTTTTATACAATGTATATTATGGGCGTCCCGTTTTTTATTTTGGGCATGTTATGGATTTTGTCCAGTTAGGTATTTTGGCTTTTAGGAATTTTGGTAGGAACCCCTGGCATACATAGAAAACAGAGTTGTACGGTACTGAAAATAACCAACTGGCATAGAAAATAGTGTTGTACGATACAGGAATCTACCTACTGGCACAAAAAACAGTGTTGTACGGTAGAGAAAATAACCAACTGACATATAAAATAGTGTTGTACGGTACAGAAAACAACCAACTGACATAGAAAATAGTGTTGTACGGTACAGAAATCTACCTACTGGCACAAAAAATAGTGTTGTACGGTACAGAAAATAACCAACTGGCATAGAGAACAGTGTTGTACGGCAGAGAAATTAACCAACTGACATATAAAAAAGTTTTGTACGGTACAGAAAATAACCAACTGGCATATAAAACAGTGTTGTACGGTAGAGAAAATGATTACCTGGCACAGAAAACAATAACTAACGACAGCCACATTATGAGGCAGTTCTGAGTTGACTCAAAACTGTTCACGTTTCACCGTTATTATGAGTTTCATTATCACGGGTTTCGAAAGAGCGGAGGCTAAACTCTGCTCAAATTGTGGGGTAACGACAACCACTGAGGTAATTTTGAGAGTTTTCAACTTATCATTCACGTGGCACTCGTGATATAAATTCGATTTTAGTTCTTCATTTAACCCATAAGGCAAAACTCTGGTCGATTTGAGGGGTAACGACAGCCACTAACATCTCGAAGCTGATTGAACTTTCATGTTTCAGATCCATGCGTATTGTATAAAAGTAGTATTCCCATTAGTACCGTTGGCGCTTTAGCCGTGGGAGGGGAGTGTGTTGACTAAAATTCACAAAAACATAAATCCATTGTTTTTGCTCTCCTTGATTTGATATTGAGATTGACCTGTTGAGGCTAATATTTTTTTCACAATCAGTTTTACGTTTTTTCCTCGAGCGATGCGTGTTTAATGTATTGGGAGGCGAAATAAAGAATACTGTTTGTTTGAAACTTGAGAACACTTTTACAAGTACGCTTATGCAACGAGTTAAGTCTGAGAAGATAATCACTAACGGAAAAGTCTCAATATTACCCCTAAGTAAGCAATCCGTGTAATTTTAGTCTTTTAATCAATTGGGCGCACTGAAAATAGTTATGTACGGCACAGAAAATACCGGACTGGCTAAGAAATTCGCTTTGTAGTGTTCAGAAAATAGTGTTGTAATGTACTGAAAATAACCAACTGCCATAGAAAATAGTGTTGTACGGTACAGAAATCTACCTACTGGCACAAAAAACTGTGTTGTACGGTACAGAAAATAACCAACTGGCATAGAAAACAGTGTTGTACGGTACAGAAAATAACCAAATGGCATAGAGAACAGTATTGTACAGTACTGAAAATAACCAACTGGCATAAAAAATAGTGTTGTACGGTACAGAAATCTACCTACTGGCACAAAAACTGTGTTGTACGGTACAGAAAATAACCAACTGGCATATACACAGTTTTGTACGGTGGAGAAAATAACACACAAGCAAAGAATAAAATGTTTTACGGTGCGAAAATAACCAACTGGCATATAAAACAGTGTTGTACGGTAGAGAAAATGATTACCTGGCACAAACAACAACAACTAGCGACAGCCACATTATGAGGCAGTTCTGAGTTGACTCAAAACTGTTCACGTTTCACTGTTAGTATGAGTTTCATTATCACGGGTTTCGAAAGAGCGGAGGCTAAACTCTGGTCGACTTGAGGGGTAACGACAGCCACTAACATATAGAAGCTGATTGAACTTTCATGTTTCAGACCCATGAGTATTGTATAAAACTAGTATTCCCATTAGTACCGTTGGCGCATTAGCCGTGGGAGGGAGCGTGTTGATAAAAATTCACAAAAAAACATGAACTCATTGTTTTTGCTCTCCTTGATTTGATATTGAGGTTGACCTGTTGAGGTTAATATTTTTTACATTTACAGTGTTAACGGTTTTTCCTCGTGTGATGCGTGTTTAATGTATTGGGAGGCGAAATGAAAAATACCGTTTGTTTGAAACTTGAGAACATTTTTACAAGTACGCTTATGCAACGAGTTAAGTCTGAGAAGATAATCACTAACGGAAAAGTCTCAATATTCATATAAGTAAGCAATCCGCGTATTTTCAGTCTTTTAATCAATTGGGCGCACTGAAAATAGTTATGCATGGTACAGAAAATTCCGGACTGGCTAAGAAAATTGTTTTGTACGGTACAGAAAATAACCAACATGCACAGAAAACCGCGTTGTACGGTACATAAAATAACCTACTGGCATAAAAATAGTGCTGTACGGTACAGAAAAGTACAGAAAATAACCAAATGGCATAGAGAACAGTGTTGTACGGTACAGAAAATAACCAACTGGCATAGAAAACAGTGTTGTACGGTACAGAAAACAACCAACTGACATATAAAATATTGTTGTACGGTACAGAAAATAACCAAATGGCATAGAAAACATTATTGTACGGTAGAGATAATAACCAACTGACATATAAATAGTGTTGCACGGTACAGAAAATAACCAAATGGCATAGAAAACGTTGTTGTACGATAGAGAAATTAACCAACTGACATATAAAATAGTGTTGTACGGTACAGAAAATAACCAAATGGTTTAGAAAACGTTGTTGTACGATAGAGAAATTAACCAACTGACATATAAAATAGTGTTGTACGGTACAGAAAATAACCAAATGGTATAGAAAACGTTGTTGTACGATAGAGAAATTAACCAACTGACATATAAAATAGTGTTGTACGGTACAGAAAATAACCAACTGGCAGATAAAACAGTGTTGTACGGTACAGAATATAACCAACTGACATAGAAAATAATGCTGCACGGTACAGAAAATAACCAACTGGCATAGAAAACAGTGTTGTACGTGAGAGAAATTAACCAACTGACATATAAAATAGTTTTGTACGGTGGATAAAATAACACACAGGCAGAAAATAAAGTGTTTTACGGTGCAGAAAATAACCAACTGCTGGCATGCTCACTCAATGCTTACGCACAAACATGCACAGGCGAACCTCCAAAGGGAGGAGAATCTTACCAAAGAGCGGGGAATCGCCAGAAATTAAGCTATTTTACCTACACCTTTAGGGAAAACCTGGACTCTATGAACACGCCAAAGAGGGGGAATTCTACTTTTCCCTCCGTTTCTCGTCCGCTGGTGCAACCATGACATAACGTAAAGCCAGCGTTCGATTTTGAAAGCTGGCTAATCAGCGCACAGAGATCTATATACAAAGCCCGTATGTTGTTTCTGCTAGCAAAAATGCGGCCCAAGACGTCTGATAATGAAACATTGCTAGCCTCAACTCAATTCGGTTGACAACATAGTTCAACCCGGTGTAGCATGGGGTGATAATGATTGATATGCGTGTTAACACTGATTGTCTGATGTTTCATTATCAGAAGTTTTGATAAATATTTTAGCATGCAGAAACAACAAATGGGCTTTATTCTGATTTTTAATTTTGAACTGAGTGTACACTCCATAAATGTTTGCGTTTATATATGTGTACTAATTATAAATGTATATGTTGTGTTTGACTTTGGTTTGGTTCAGTGATTTTGTTAAGGCAGTAACTCATATTTAACCAAAAACTCCCAATTCGGATAATGTCAATAATTCATTGAGAGATGATAAAATTGCGGGGATTATCAAAACCAATGGGCTTGGTTGGTATAGCACACTGAAATCATTTGTTTGACTCGTACATACATGTATGTATAGGTTGAAGGTTATTTTTAGGGTTTATGGTTATTCTAAATTTTGTGCATCGGCCGGTTCCCATGAGTGAACATCGGAATGAATGAATACAATGGATATGGTGCCACGATCGTTATGTGGTTAAGTGTTACTAACGAAATATGCGACGGGCTACAATTGATTTTAGAGTAAAATTGGTCGAGCTAAGGGAGTTATGTATCAAAAAGGGTATATACATGTACTTTTGTCATATCGAAATCTGTGAGTGAGTGAGTGAGTGAGTGAGTGAGTGAGTGAGTGAGTGAGTGAGTGAGTGAGTGAGTGAGTGAGTGAGTGAGTGAGTGAGTGAGTGAGTGAGTGAGTGAGTGAGTGAGTGAGTGAGTGAGTGAGTGAGTGAGTGAGTGAGTGAGTGAGTGAGTGAGTGAGTGAGTGAGTGAGTGAGTGAGTGAGTGAGTGAGTGAGTGAGTGAGTGAGTGAGTGAGTGAGTGAGTGAGTCACTGAGACAGTCAGTCGGTCAGTGAGAGCTTAGCAAACTCATTTTAGCAAGTGGCTTCCGTGACATGTCTTCTCGTCGAAAAAAAACGACAAATCTTTAACGTTCAGATCAGTTAGTGACGAAATTTTTTATCGAGGTCCCTAAGAACAGGTTAAGAGGAGTTTTATTAGTTTAACAAACTTTGAAAAGCAAAAACACCAATTCCTGTATCGCGATA
>CAXIWR010000330.1:65000-66964 GCA_964036265.1 Daptonema setosum | reverse complement strand
TGTTGGAGCAGTCCAATCAGTGAAGAAGTGTGAATCAAAGAATTTTTCCTTTTAGTGAATCAGTACCTCTGTTGAAACATGAACAGTTAATATGGTTTATGTATATGTAGTAAGTCCATGTTTATAATGGAAGTCTGCGCGCACATTAGTGGTCAATTTTCATTTCATTTTAATTTTCTTGTTTTTTTAGTCGTTAACTAGTTCACCTTACTTCTCAACTCTTAAAATAGTCCAACTTTTTACTCGTCAGTCGGAACGGATCCAAAAGCTTGGTAATGATTCTAAACGGTTCACATTTCATTTAAATGATATTTAGTCTATGAATTATGTTTACTTCTGATTACGCTGAAAAATGCAACAATATGCCAAAATTTTACACCACGTGTTTAATAGCTTGGTCAGCTTCTCTAGACCGGTCTTCAACGGGTCACACCAAATGTTATCCAGGTGTATTGTGACTTGTGAGAAACGGAACTCTCTCAAAAAATATAAACGCGCGTCGAAGTCAGACTTGAATTCAAAATAAGTGCCAAAATCTTTCTTAGTAACAAGAAATTATGGATGAGCTAAAACTTGTGAAATCATCTATGAAACCACCAAGAACATCTTGAGACAACTCTGGACGGAAACAAAACAATAATAATGTTTCCGAACAGTTCATGTTTCATCAAAGTTATCAGTTCTATGAATTGTGTGTTTTAATTGATCTGTATGCGATGCAAATCCCAACCAACAATGAAATAATTTGCAAAAGAATTGGAGTTATTATCATGACTTAAGTGCGGTTAATCACCTAAATTGGACTGCCATTAGTTAACCAAGTTGGTAGTTTCAATATAATTTTTTCATGTCCTAAGAGGATTCCGAATGCACCCAAAACAATGAGTAAAAAAAGAGAATTGGCAAAAAAGTTGTAACTTGTAAATCCATTGAAATTCTTTAGAAAATGGCGCATATTTGAATTCTGTTTACTATGTAACCACCTGAATGTATTGATCACATAAAAGCAGTTTTTACAATTTTAGCTCACGTTTCATTGGGTGTACAATAAGTCTGATTGATTACAAAATTTGATTGTTTGCAAGTATGGCACTAATAGAATCTGAGTTAAAACGTGAATAAATAAGAAAAATGTAATGAAGAAAAAAATGATTTGATCAGTCAGTCAGATAGTCAATCAGTTTTCAAATAGTATAGCTAAAAATTCAAAACTTGAGAATTTTGCAACCCAGCAAAGGCTCTAGAAAATTGCTGGGTAACATAAATTATTGGATGTACCTTAAAAAGGTGCAGAAAAAACATTGCAATGCCTGCAATTCACCGGCTTAAGAATTCAGTCTGTCAGTCAGATCTGTATTCTACCAACTCATATAACAGTTGATTCCATGGACTACTCACTCACAAACTTCATATGACTCAAGTTCTGACTCACGTTTGCTCAATTTATTCATTGTAAATGATGAAGGTTGATTGTAGTCGACTCAAGAAACCTAGAAGAATATAAAAAAAGTCCAAAATGAAAATCGACCGTTGAAAATAATGTCAACGTTAGTTCACGTTTCAGAAAAACTATCATAACGTGTTGGAAAAATTATTTGTTGTCAAATTTAAGTCCCAAACTTTGAAGTAATGAAAATTATAGCTGAAAAAAACAGGATGAAAATAATGTTATATTCATTGAGGTGCTACGAAATCGAATCACCATTGCAAAACGAGTTACAACGATATTATTTTTCTGTTGGATAGAAAAGCTTTTTAACATATAGTCGATTTTTTCAGGTTTTTTGTGCGTAAAACATTCCTTAACCCCAATTGCTACTTCCGACCGCACGATAGGAAACTCGTGTTCGAATTGATTGAAACATCTTCAAAGTGCCGATCAACCTTTTTAATGGAACCCATATGGCGGTCGGAAGCAGCAATTTGGGGTGGAGGGAGAAGTTTAACACAAAAAAATACTGAAA
>CAXIWR010000330.1:50000-62500 GCA_964036265.1 Daptonema setosum | reverse complement strand
CAGACTCTCACTGAATTGAGAGTGTTAAATTTGGTGTATCTCTCCGCAGAGGAAAACCAGGCAGTTCACGTTTCATCATGGATATATAGGATGAGTCAAGGTGTTTATTTCAATCCCATGTTAATAACCGACGTTATTAAGTAATGTAAATAATAAGATCAGAAATTATAAATTTACAATATTTTCTGAAAACCGTTCTTAACTAGTTGTAGTCTAAATTTATTTGGAGACTTATTATTAAATAAGTAACTTTTCTCTCAGCGGTATCCACCGGCTGTGTAATCGTCCAAAGGGAGGGGAATTTTGTCAAAGAGAGGGGCATTGACAGGTTTGAGGCCATTTTATCTACACCTTAAGGAACAAAGCCCACTTTTTGGAAGTGAAGTGCCAAAGAGGGGGGAATTCCACTTCTTCGTTCTTCCCTCGTCCGTCAGTGCCGGTTTAGAATAAAATTTTCCTTTCAACGTTTTCGCACTCTGATCGCTCTTAAATGCATGACTGTTTATGTATGGTTCAGTCATTCAATTGTAATATAGACTAGCTGATGAGAAGATGAGTAAAAGTCAAGTTCCCCGCTCTTTGTCGTTTTCAAAGAGCAAAATTTGTTCCCCATGGTGTACGTTAATTGACATGGAAACTATACCAATTCCACCTCTTTGACGAATTTCCCCTCTCTTTAGAGGATTAGCTTGTCCACCAGTGGTCTGAAAATGTACAAACAAAAGTCAGTCGTTCAAATCTGGAATTCCAAACAATTGAGATCGCTATATTTATCTCGGCTGAATATTTATCTCCGAGTAGATAAATAATGCAGTTCACGTTTCATCATGGCTATGTATTCATAAAATTGTGAATTTCGAGCAATACACCGTACATTACCCAAACCACAAATATTGGAATAAGTAAATTTACAATAAATAATCACTGATGAAAACACACGTGTCATAGTCTCGGTTAATCTGGGTGTATTTTGATTGAACTTTGATTGAAAAAGCGCAGTCAATGGAGCTGAGAATACGTATTTTAAATCCAAACATTTTACCAATGCTTTTAAAAACTCTTTTCTATGTATCATAATTAAATGAGAATGCCATCTAAGTACATGAATCTGTTTCATCAGTCTTCTAAATACATAGGTTAGTTTCCAAAGTCGTTAGTTCACGTTTCATCGTGGCTACTCATTCTAATCGGTGACAACTTAATCAATGTTGTAACGCCGAGAGTTGCTAACCACAAAAAAGTCTAAAATAATATGAATATAATCGGATAATTTTTATCAGAGCTCACTGCTTATTCTAATTACTGAACAAGAGAACGCGCTGTTTTTATCGGCGATTCAAATATGAGTGACTTTTCGCAGGCAAAAAATAGAATTTTCACTCATTGCACAACTTCACACTTCGCGTTTTTATCATAAAATTGCAGAGTTTTGGCATCCAGTGCCACAAGTTTCTGTGAAATGGGGGTTACTCAATCCCTAATCCATTGAAAATGCTACGATATAAACATTCGTACGACCTATCATCTGGGTACAAAGTGTCATACTCGGTTTGACTGGATCCGGCGGGCACATATTTTTGTAATCACTTTTTAACTCAGATTTGACGATTTTCGGCGAAACAATTAACGTACAAAAAGTTTGAGTTCATGTCACTTACACCAAAATCTGCCAAATAGGGCTCAAGAGCGCCTCAAATGAGTTATTAACCATCGAAACCTGAATTTACCTTTCATGTTTCATAATGAGTATATAGATTGAAAATGTGCTTTTTATACGATCTTTTTGTACATTCCTCTTCGAAACGTAAAATCATAGTTACAAAAATTTCATAGCAATTAAACTCCTCGGAAGACCCTGCAGGCATTACATAGAAATTTGGCAGCAATTTTCCACAGAAACGCTATTAACTTTTCTTGCCGCTAGTTCCAACGCTAACGGGGGTGTTTACTAAGCGAGACAACCAGTAAAATCGTCACGTTTCAATGATTCAAGAATTTTCGATTCATACAAACGTGCGGTTCACGGTTCATTAAAGTTACGCTTCGATAAAACGGCGATCACCAACAATGGGATGCTGCCTACTGTTTTTAAACCATAAGTACAATTTCTGGACCTGAAAAATGAATATTTATCCCTACCGGATTAAAAAAAATACATGGGGAGATGTAAAATCTCACGAGGAAACCGATGGAACAGACTAGAAGTCGATACGATGAGGCTAGATCAAGATACCCGCAAAAAAGCTTATCTTAGTCGAACCATATTAAGGGTTAGGCCTAGCGGCCTACCCTTGATACAAGAAAGAAAGTGCAGTTAAGTAGAATTTCTTAAACCTCATGCCACACACAAACGCTTTACTGGTGCAACGCGTTGTTCACGTTTCATCCGATTTATATTCATCGTAAACGTTAAACTTTGAACAATATTATATTCGTCAGTAAATTACTGTTCCAGCGCAAATCTGTCGATGCAGTATTAGTTTCTTAGATTATACCGAATTAAACTGGATGTATTCAAAAATATTTGATATCAAATTGAACATTACCTTTTTCCTCTTCATTTAAAAATAGAAATTTCGGAATTGGTTCAGCGTAGCTCGAAATAATGAGGAAACTAGCAAAGTCAACGAATATTGTGTCGATTAGCTCTGAAATTCTTGTTTCTTGATTATTTCGAATTCTAATAAACCAATTTCAGAATTTTTAAGCTCGGATACATACGTTACATGTATACAGCACAAATCAATTGTGTTTCAGATGAAACGAAACCATCGAAACCTGAATTTACCTTTCATGTTTCATAATGAGTATGAAGTTCGAAAATATGCTGTTTATACGATCAAATTCTAACTTCGTCTCTCTTTAAAACGTGAAATCATACTCCTCGGAGGACCCTGCAGGCATTATATAAAAATTTTGCTGCAAATTTCCACAAAAACGCTATCTGGTGGTATGCACATTTATGTCCGCATAAGAAACCCATGTAGTTCAGGTTTCACCATGGCTATCGAAAGCAGAATGTAGAGTTTTTCTTCAGTACTGTATATCTACTCCCGCGCAAAGAGATCTTAACCAAAACTCTCGAAACAATCAAGTTAACAAATAATAATCTTTGAACCGCGCGATGCATGGATAAATCCTAATCAGACGATAGATCAGTCTCCGTGAATGTTAGTATTTGTCTGTCCGCGAGATAAACCCGTACTGTTCACGTTTCATCTTGGCTATGTCAACGTAAAACGGTGAGTTTCGAGGAATCTTCTTATTCCTCCGCCAAGTTAACCAAAATTTCTAACTAAAAAAGGCAATCCAGCAAATAAAGAAAAAAATTAATCTACTCCCGAAAATCGGACGCCACCAATGTGAACGAGTCCCAATCAACAAGGAGTCAGAACTCAAATGCGCGTCTGTTTTCTACGTGATTTACCGCATCTGTCCGCATGGAAAAACCGTGCAGTTCACGTTTCATTACGGCTATGGGTTAGTAAACTGTGATTTGTCAAGAATACAGGGTGTCCCAGCGAGAGGTTCACGATTTGTTTTTTGAATAACTTTTGTGTACTTCAATCATTATTTTTTAAATTTGAGACTTTAATTACCAATACTTTGGCAATTTTTTTGCTTTTTAAAATTTTCAAATTCATTCTGTACAGCTCGTGTTACAGTCGTTTGAAAAAAAATCTCTATTTTTGAACGAATTTTCAATAGAATTTCATTTGGAAACATACTCAAAACTAATTTAATGATGATTATACGACAAGTTTATACACAAATTGAGCAAGAAACAATGTGAATAGATTTAATTGTTGTTATTATTTCACTTCTAATCTCATATTTATTGTAAATCAACTCAACCGGTGCACGCGCCCAAAGTCAGCGTTTGGTGTGCCATTTGGCCCGTCGGTTAGATCGGGCCTTTTTCTTTGACGGAAATGTAACCAGTGACAAGTATTACCACATGCTCAATAATTTTTTGCTACCACAACTCGAAGATATTGAGGAATTCGTAAATGGAACGGTGGTCATGCAAGCTGACGGAGCGCAACCTCACTGAGCACATTCTGTGCGAGAACAATCACTTCACTGAATGAATCGGACGTGGAGGAACCACGGATTGGCCAGTGCGATTCCCCGAATTGACCGCTTCTGATTACTGGTTTTGGGGACATATGAGGGAACTTGTTTCTTCATTCAACACCAACACAGTTGAATAATTAAAGACATCATCTCAATGGTAATCGCCAACATTGCTGCCGAAACGCGATTGCAAGCATTACTCGCTTTTGTAACCCGTATCGATATTGTATTGAAAAATCTGGTGGTCATAACGAATAAGACTCATTTTTTACATTGTTTCTTGAACAATTTGTGAATAAATTTGTCGTATAATCACCATTAAATCCGTTTTGAGTATGTTTCCAGATGACATTCTAATGAAAATTCGTTCAAAACATTGAGTTATTTTTTAATCGACTGTAACACGAGCTGTACTGAATGAATTTGTAAATTTAAAAAAGCAAAAAAATTGCCGAAGTATTGGTAATTACAGTATCAAATTTAAAAAATAATGATTGACGTACACAAAAGTTATTCAAAAAACAAATTGTGAACCCCTCGCTGGGACACCCTGTACATCAGCGACTCCTGCGAACGATAACACCAATATCAAATAGAATTATCAATAGCTAATATTAACTGCAAGAACCGTACATATATCACACCTGTCAAGTAGTCTCGAGTGATTACTGGACTGAATTTCATTGCCCGCAAATTTGTTTGTGGTTGGAAATAACTTACTCAGGCGTGAAGTATTTTTCACTTTTGACAAACAGAAATGTCGCATTGATCGCTCATTGCAATGTACATTTACATATGTAATGTATGTCTGTGCATGCATTAGCAGATGCGGACGAACAAGAAAGAGGACATCCTATCTGTTTGGCAGTTTCAAAATTTAATGTTTTTACTATAATTTGTATGTAAAATGACCTCAAAACCGGTGATTGCCCACTCTTTGAATTAATTCCCCTTTCCTTTGAAGGTTGGCTCGTCAGCCAGTTTGTGCTCGAATGGAAAATAATTACTCAGGTACAAATAACGGAACATATGTAATCTGTTTCAGTCGAAAAGGTCTGTCATTCCAGTTGACAATCATCATTAAACCTGTGCAGTTCACCTTTCATGATTGCTGTGATTAAAAACACGGTGACCTTTCTAGATGTGTGAAACACCGTGTAATAAACCATGTGGTTCACGTTTCACCAAGGCAATGGATTGGGAAAATTATGAGTTTTGAACGGTAGATCTCTTTCTCGACTGCGAAGCAAAACAATATAAATATCGCTAATAATAATAAATGCCTGATAAATCCTTATGCAATGGAATTCTTTGAAGTTTCGTTTCTTGTTCAACTAAGAATGATATAATTTTGTGATTATTCTGTTCAAAAGAAGTAACCATGCAGCTCACGTTTCATCATTGTAACAAGAATTGTTCGATGGTGCGTTAACCCTAATTGTCCATGCCATTCGAAGAAATAACAAGATAAAGAAATTAAAAGAGTTATACGATTACTAGTATAGTGCTGACAAACTTCTATTAGAAAATTTTGTTTATAACATTTTGTCCTGCACAAATGCGAATTATGGATCCTCACAAAAACTTCTTCGAAAACGGGTGTTTTCAAGGTGAATTATATTTTAGGTAGTTCGAAACTTACCTTGGGTTCATGAAACATCACTTTACTGTATGAATAATATAATTTTATCTTTTTTATCGTTTTTCAAGCTAAAAATAGCTTTCATAGCAAAAAACTAGAAAAGTAGTAAAAACCAGAGTGGCCTTTCATTAAATCTGTGGTTTATATTTAGTCCCAATGTGAGCTTAGAAGCAATTACAGTTTTATTCATTTCCAAAACAATCATTTTCGAAGTGGTTTTTGAGTGGATCCATAATTCGCATTTGTGCAGGACAAAATGTTACAAACAAATTTTCTAATAGAAGTTTGTCAGCACTATAAACCACACCAAACAATTGTTTCTCTTAACCAATTGGCTTTTATTCTACTATAAAAGTGGGATTACGGTTTTCAGGAACTGATAATTGTTTTGCCTCTCAGTGTTTTCGTTAATATGGGAAGACATTGAAGAATTAACAAGAATGCACTGTTTCAATTTTATTCAAAAAAGATGAAACGTGAACTGAATTTTTATCGGCGAAAAATCACAATCGGATCATGTATTTTGATATAGCGCGCTTAAGTTCAGCTTCCTAAGGAATTGGGACTACTATACTGTGGGTAGGAGGAGGGGGAGGAGGGGCAGGCAGGCATACGATAATTCTGAAATAAATTACATTAGTTTTTTCCTAATGTTGCAGTTAAAAGGTTGCACTTAAAAGAGAGCGAATAAATACATGTAACATGAACGATACATGTTCACACGCACACCTGTGCCGCCGCCGTGAGCGAGTGAGTGAGTGAGTGAGTGAGTGAGTGAGTGAGTGAGTGAGTGAGTGAGTGAGTGAGTGAGTGAGTGAGTGAGTGAGTGAGTGAGTGAGTGAGTGAGTGAGTGAGTGAAGGAGTGAGTGAGAGAGATTGGACTCTAACAGTGAATTGAATACTCTATTTTCTTTCCGTTATCAAAGTAATCGATTAGAAGAGCAAACTTATACAAGTATATACTGATGTTGAAACGTGAATGATAATGAAAAACTCTGTCCCATATGCTCAGGCGTTCAGCAATTGGAGTGTGCCTTATTCTTCACATTTAATTGAATTTATGTTGTTCGTTACCGTTCACGTTTCAAAATCAATATTGATGTTTTACACTTTCAGTCTCAAAGAATCAAAAACTATCGAAATTAGTAAAGTAAAATAAAAAATTTATGTACGTAAGTTCCCACGATTATTTTTACTTGAATACTTTTTTTGCCAGGCCACACAATTTTCAGACAATATTTCGCTTTCTTTTCATTGAGTTTAGTAATAAAAGGCAAAATTTGTGGCACGCATTTTATCACTAAACCTAATGAATCAAGGGTTGAACTTTAGGTATGAATGTGTCTGTTCGTTCGTGCCTGTCAAAAAGAGTTAAGAACAAAATATTATACTATAAAAATTTATCTCCGGGATTGGCCACAATCAACTAGAACACAAAATTTTAAGACCTTATAATGTTCAAAAAATTTCCAAAACAAATCATAACTGCAGTATATATTAGTTGATTATAACGCCAATACATACTTCTAGTTATATACTCTGTGTAACATGAAACTAGATTCGCTCTGAACTTTCATCCGTTCCAAGATTTATTTTGTTTACAGAAAAAAACGACAACGAGTCATTCGTTCAAGTTTCAATGATGACAAATAATGGACAACTGCATAACTTTTTTCAATATCCAAGGTGCATGACTTGTTATCCTACGATCATGAAAAAATATGATGTGAATAAATATCGTGTATCCATTTATACACAGTCTTTTACTACGAAAATTCTGGATAAAATTGTTTCTCAAATGCTCAGACAGTCAGCAATTAAAGCGTGCGTTATTCTTCTCTTTCAATGGAACTTTTAATGTGCTTCGCGGTTCACGTTCCATAATCAGTATTGGTCTTTTCACACTTTCCGTCGAAAACAATTCTTGACATTCAGAAAAATGCAAAAAAATGCTATAAAAATACGTAAGTTCCTAATGGACGATTACTTTATTCTTGACTCGTTTTGTGCCGGGCCACACAACTTTCACCCAATATTTCGCTTTATATTCGTCGAGTTTTGTAATAAAAGGCAAACTTTGTTGGCATGCATTTTTTCACTAAACCTAATGAATCGACGGTGAAACTTTAGGTATTCATAGGCATGAAATGGGTAAAACAATCTACTATTGAAATTTTTCTCTGGCACCTTAAAAAGATGCAACTTCCTCAAAATGTAAAAAAATTTAACAAAACAATAATGTATATAATGCCACCATATCATCATATTCACATCATATTTTTGCTTAATTTTAGGATAAAGGCTGGCTAAAAGGATATTGAAAAAAGTTATGCAGTGGTCAATTATTAATCGTCATTGAAACGTGAATGATTGGCTCGAAGTCGTTTTTTTAGTTAACAAAATACGTGTTGAGCAGCGTTGAGAAAAAACGTATGGTGCTCATATTGAATGGGCGCTTCCTGACCACAGCTGCAACTTCGGTGTAACAGCGGCAACACAGGTACAACTTCGAACGCAATAACTAGCCTACACGGCTTTCATGTATTTTAGTCAGTTTATCTTTTTTAGCAACAGTTATACCTACAGGATAAGCGATAAACTACTGAAATGTCTTGCTCTAAAAAATTTTAAAATCCGAATTTTATTCCGGAATGGACTCTCCGATTTCGAAAGAAAAATTAGTTATGAATATTCCGGAATAGTTCGTTTTGACAGTCATCATTAACCAGAGTTGCTGAGGTACAATTCCGACACAATAACCAGCCTACACAGCTTTTATGTCTCTTATTTAGTTGTCAGGAACAAATAGGGGAATGAACTATTGAAATGTTTTAGTCCAAAGATTCTATTGTTGTTATGAAACGTGAACTACATATGCGTGTATGCTTGTGAGGTCAAACTAAAGCCCGTATGTTGTTTCTGTAAGCTAAAGTATTCCGCAAAACGTCGTATGATGAAACAGACAATCAGTGCATCATCATCCCACGCTATACAGCGTTAAACTATGGTGTCAACCAAGTTGAGTAGAAGCTAGTGATGTTTCATTATCAGAAGTTTTGGACAATATTTTTGCTCGCAGAAACAACATACGGGTTTCATGTATTCGGAGAGACATCAGCTACGGTGTTCAAGGGGCTTTTGAAGATCCGGTGTTTCAGTCCCCTGCTCACCCCTACCACAACCTGAAATGAATTTTACCATGGCTGTGAACGCGTCTGTCGACGTGTAGAGTGAGTGCCTGTCTTGAAATGCATCTGTTATGAAATGCATCATGATGCCATTTAGAAAAAAATAGGAATTGTATTTATAGGTGAAGATGGGATATATTGCAACAAACAATTTGAATTTGTCTGGTAAGTAAGTTCCCAAGCAGGAATTTTTTTCGGCGGGAAGTCAAATTTTTTTGGGATTCTCAAAAGTTTTTAGGTCGGTGACCTCGGTTCACATTAATTTAGAAACTTTTTCAAAATTTTTGTCTCAGATTCGAGTTCTCCATCAAATTTGGAGCCTGCATGAATTTTTCGATCGTTGAAGTCAACCGATTTGAAAAATTTTGAAATTTCTCCAAGAAACGGGAAGAAGAAAGCGAAAACCGCTGAAACCGTTAGGTACGCAGCTGAAAAAATTCATTCGGGCCTGAAATTTGATGAAGAACTCGAATCCGGAATGAAAATTTCAAAAAAAATCACTAAAATAACGTGAATTAAAGTCGCTGACCCAAAAACTTTTCAAAATTTTAAATTTTTTTGAATTTCCGCCAAAAAAATTTCTGCCTGGCAACTCACTTACTGTGCAATATCGAAATAAACTGTTGCAATATATTCTATCTTCACCTATAGTTCACTTGTAATCAAAAACCATATTGAGCTCAGTTTGCTTCGTATAAAACTGTGAAACGTGAATACGAATCGTCGAGTGACCAAAGTATTTATTACTGATTGGTTGACTGACTGAAATTCTGACCGGTTCAAAAGGTCAGTCTTCTCGGTTTACTTTTTGTTACCTTATATACTGGCTTAATAAAAGTTTGTGAACTGTTATTGTTAGTGTGACGACCGTCTGGAGTTATGAAACGTGAACCGTGAAGATTTTTTGTGCGTGTTTTACTGGATTTTGAAGAAAAGTCATAAATTTTGGTTGATGATTAACCTGCGGGAATACTGTGGAAATATCACTGTCTGAAGCCCTCAGCCCCTAACTGTCATGAAACGTTACCGTTGTGTGTTTCAATTTTCTTAACTCATTCCAACGTCTACAGTATGACACAAGGTTATTCATTATCATTCATGTTTCAGAATCAGTATCTGTATTATACTCTCTCAATCGAAGCATTTGACATGCTCTCAGCGTTCACGTTTCAGAATGTTTATAGTTATTTCAGACGGTAACTTTTCAATAATTCGAATGAATGCCATAAAGCCAAAAACAATAAAACGACTCATTTGAACAAAATCTGTAACACAAACAGGTTGTATACAGGGTGGCGCAAAAGTAACTATACACTTGTTGACGCAAAATTTCTCCAAAAAATTATATTGCATCAATATGATTAAACAATCCACACAGATGCTAAAACACCTGAAAATTTTGATTCTGCTATTTATTTTAACTTACAACAATTTATTTCATGAGTTATGCGTCTGTTTCTCGAAATTATCCATATTTTCGGTTGTTTTCAGTGATTTTTGTCAGTTATCTCACCATATCTACTGTTATTTGACGAAAATTGATGTTGGCATGTAATATATAATGTAGAAAAATATTCTTAAACGTTTAAAACGAGAGTGAGTTTACATTCATGCATAATAAACAGAATAATTGCTTCTTTTCCCAAGAAAATCACCGATTTTTTGTCTGGAAAACGGGAAAATTCGAAAATCTCATTTTCAGCTTAAAACAACTAAAAACAATTTATTTCATATTTATTGACTCATTTTAGTACCATAGGGTCCATTAAAACATTTAACTTGAACTGTTTTGTCAATAATCCAAAAACCGCGAAAATTGGCCAGGCATCGTGAACACGGGCCTTACCATATTATCCGTATCGAATTGAACCATAGGGATATTCTGAAGTTGAAATCATTCGATTCTTATTCAGATACATCAAGTGAAACGTTTTAGACACTTCTTATCCGTTATTGGGGATTTTGATTAGACCATGAGGTCACTTAAAGACGTTAAAAAAAGAAAAACCATGAAAATACTGAAAATCCTGTTTTAAATACAAAATAACTCAAGATACGGTTAAATAGACATCAGAATCGATTTTTTCAGGTAGAATAACGTATATATTGCTCATAACATCTTATACACTCAATATAATTTTTTTGAGAAATTGGCCTCCAACAAGTGTATAGTTACTTTTCCCCCTCCTGTATAGTAAGTAGATGTGGATGAGTGGATTACAGAGCGCTCTGTGTAATTTGCATACATTTATACAACCATAATAAATCCTAACTTCGAATTATGTAAAACGAGATGCAGAAAATTATACTCCAAAATCCGTTCAAGAACTTCAAATAGAGTATTTTGTTAGGTCGACCGGCTACATATAACCGTATTGAACTGATATCTCAGTTTTTCAAGACGTCACATCAAGATGCGCGCTAAGTATTTTCCTCGTTGAAGAATACTTTTTTCTGAGTGTTTTTTTGCAGACTTGGAATAAAATCGCAGTTCTGATCGGTCATTGCATGCATATTACTGATGTCTGTGCAATTGTGCATTCATGAAAAAATCTTACTCAAGAACAGTCCCATCGCCCTTTGAAATTTAGCCTTTCAATCAAATGATAATGTACTGTATGTTCCAGTTGACTTAAAAAAATTATGCAGTTCACGTTTCACCATGGCTTTTATTATTAACCCGATGAGTTTATTTCAATGCGCAGATGCCATGATTTTTATCTCTTTAAATAAAAAAAAACAAAGATTAAAAGAAACGATTACAAAAGACAGTCGTTCCTCATACCATTCATTAATTCTATGTAGTAATCTCAATTGATTAGAAGAGTGCATGCTTTTTTTTAGTGGTTCGAAATATGTACATCTTTGAAGACGTTCCATGATTTTTGCAAACATATGTATGTAGTAGTAGTATATGTCTCGATCTGACAGTTCATTGCAACATGCTTTAATATTGTTGTCTTATTGAAGTTGCAAAAATGAAGCGCTTTCAAGTTTATCCGCGTAAAAAAACCACGCAGTTCACGTTTCAACATGGCTATGGAATGGACCTTAAACCATTCAGTTAATTCTATCGATAACGAAAAATTCTGAAAATCTTGTCAAATGAGACATTAGAAAACAAAATTATGGATACAATCAAGACTCGATTCTCTGATAGCAGTTTACCACAACTGTGTAATGTCGCAAAAGAAGTGCGCATTCATGTTCAGTCTGTCAATCAATTGAGAACGCTATACAGTATTTGGTGTATCTGTCTTCGTTTGAAAACCAAACAGTTCATGTTTCATCATGCTATAAGTCTATACTATTAGTTATAAAATACGCAACAAAGCATTAATTCACGTTTTAATGATGGTGTACACTCCTGACATAATAAATGGCTGAAAATCTTGGTCCTATCTTGACCCAAACATGGGCCAAGGATTGCCCAATCATGGACTCCCATGGTGGTTTTACGTGTATATAAAGCATAGGCAAGTCTGACCAAGGAACGACCCTGGATCGAGTAAGACGGTCAATGTTTTGCCCATGGCGTACATACCATGTTTCGCCCATGATGGACCACAGTTCACGTTTCGTCTTATCTATGT